>JAODPA010104649.1:0-20603 GCA_025585075.1 Nepenthes mirabilis
AAGAAGAGGAAGAAAAGAAGAAGAAAAGGACGTCGGCGTTTTGCTGAACGTACTTTGTTCATCGCTCTCGGAAAAAGGCCTTGCAGAAGGAAACGGCTTTCCCTCTGGCAACAGAATTCGCTGAGTCGGGTTCGGGGTAATTTCTGTAATCGCAATTTCTCAAAATATTTAGCAAAAAAGGTCATTTGAAGATTCACTTTCAATCGCGTAATCGTTTTATCAGAAGATTTGTATAATCTATTGCGTGCTCCGAAAAAGTTACCCGCTTGTTTTTAGGTTTGTACTGTGGATTTATTTGAGATGCAAACAAAGTAGAGCAAACAAGACAAGTAGAGCAAACAAGACAAGTAGAGCAGACTAAGAGTCCACCCAGTTGTTGAAAATATGAAATTTGCTTCCGATAGTGTCAATTTTCATTAGTAGGGCATCTAATATTGAAATACGTGCTGATCATAATGCTATTTTTGGGGAACAGTCAGTAAATTTGAAAGATGGAGGATATTGTTGTGGCAATTCTTTCTATGCTTCTTGTATTGGCGTTAGTTCCGCTCTATCTATGGAAGCATCGGCAGGGTTCTAAATCTGCTATTGGACATGAAGAAGAACGTCAGGTCTGATTCTCTTTTAATTTCTCGATTTTTATTTTTTACTTTTATTATTTTTTTCCTGGGAGGAGGGGGGTTAATTATTAATTTCTGCTTTATAATCGTCTTATTGCACTTATTACTGGAAATACAGAATTAAGAGTCAGTCCTTTACTGCCTTTTGCGTTTGTCAAAGTTCTATTTGTTTAATCATGGTTTTTGGGTTTCTGAATTTCTAATTTGACTCAAATCTTGAATTTTTTGCTGATATTTTCCAAGAAGATGGAGCAATGTGTTAGCAACACCAAGCTTAATGGATCTCTAGTCTGCAAATATGTTCAAGAATATATTCTGAAATTTGAACATGATTAGTATGGCTTTTGTTGATCAAGTTTTAGTTGAAATTTGAAGATTGTACTTAACTTCAGAACAAGATGTAAATGGACTTGAGTGATAACAAATAAAATGTCACATAACACAAAAAGTTTCAAAGGGAATGGACCAAATTTCATTTTACAGTGTTATGATTTTTGAAATTCATTGATTGTTTGATATGTTTGCTATTGATTATTTCAGAAGTTAAGGTTTTGCAATTTGTTATAAATACTTCGGAATCTTATGCTGTAATGCAAAATATAGGTTCCACGGGGAGAAAATGTGGTGCGGGCTACTGGGACTCGTCGCATGCGTCGAAGACCTACTACAGGTGCTAGCACATCTACAGCTATGGCAACTATTGAGGGTTGGTTTTCTTCTCTCTCTCATCTCACTAGTTCAAATATCAATCGGGGCTATTTATATCTAAGATGTCTGATCGGTTGATAAATTTGTGCATGCCATATTTGGTTAGGCTGATCAATGTCAGTTAGTGTGACCATCAGCATAAAAGCTTCTACCTCACCACAGAAAACACAAGTAAGAAGAAGCACAGCATAAAGCCCGTAGGATTCAAATGATCCTCTCACAGAATAAATAAACTAGGGGTGGTTAGTGTAAGAACAAATAGTAAGTTATATTTTTATAATATCCTTAAAAGTGTGTTGGAAATGTGGTTTTAATGAAGTGATCTGAATATGTGAAATTTGCATGATATTCCTTTTTGTTATGTGGGTTGAAGCCTTCAATTTGATGATGAACAGGATGCAGCACGTGCTGTATTAGGGGTCTTGATTGGCACTGTACAATTCTGCATCTGATTCGAGATTTGTTAAACATTTAAGGATCATATAATTGTCTTATTATCAAATTCTCTTTTATTTTTTCTCTTCATCTTCTGTGTATAGTGGTGTTGTGGTGTGGTGATACTATGGTGTATGAATTGTAAATTGTATTGTGCATGCAGAAACAGTTGATGATAGTGGTGATGAAGCTGGTGAGGGTGAGTACCATGGTGAAAAGGTATCAAAGAAAAAAGGAAAGAAACGGCAAGAGAGGGAGGCCCAACGGCAGGTAAAACTTCTTTCTTTCCATGTTCCTTTCTCCTATGCTTTCACAATCTTTTTGATAGTTATTCAAATAGTAATTGAGACCTTGGTCCCTGGGAGTATCGTATATTTAGCTTGAAATCCATTAGGGCTTGTTCAGCTTAACAAAATTGGGGCTGTTTCTAAAAGAATATTTGAATAAACAAAAAATTTGGAAAATATATTCAAATTTATCTATTTTTCATTTGAAAAAATAGATAGCAGAGTTTTCTAGCTTTTCAACTTTGAACAGAATTTTGAAAACATCAATAAAGTGTTTTTTCAGAATTTTGAGTGGTCATTTAGAAATATGTTTCACAATTTTTAAAGTCAATGTATACACCAATTGTCTGAGAATCGGTGATTGTATAATTATGAGTTTATAAGTTTATAAATATACATTTATCCCATGTTTGAAGTAATATTAATAAGGAACAATGAAGTTTTGATTTAATTTCATAGCTATTTTATTTTAAAAATTTTATATTTTCCATATAAGTAATCTAACAATTTTACATAGCTATTAGATCTTTACAAATGATCATTTTTTTACACATTAGGGAATAGTAAATTTGTGTTGATTTGTCATGTTGAGATATAAGTATGATAGTATACATGCCAACACGAACATGATATGATTAATAATCATGCCTATTAACCAAACATGATTGTGACCCATTGATTAAACAAATAACACCAAACCACATGTATAACTCATTTAATAAACATGATGTATTCAGTGATACAATAAATTGTATTCAACATGTTAATATAATACGACAAGCTGCACTTAATATGAGACCTATTATACGACAGTACATTTCTAGCACTAGAAGAAACATTTAAAATGTTTACCAATAGTACAAAACATATTAACCCGATAAGTTTATTAATCTTGTTATAGCACTATATTTTTGGGTTAGGGAGTCAACACGGCACACAACAAGATTAATTCATGTGATAGATGTGTCGACTTATTAATGAAATGAAGCCCTTCAATATGAATCTAAATCTTCTTATTTTGTGTCGTGATTGTGTCATTTTTGGTGTCGTTTATAATATTGCCCTCACTAGTAATAGGATTATATCACTTGATATGAAGGGCTAACAGTGTAATCCTTTTATGAATCTTAGGTTATCATCTAAAGTTCTCCATAATGTAAAAAAAATTATCATTTTTGCATCATTGACTTGATGGCAAATTAAACTAAATTATATTGTGATAATTTAAAGTTTTATCACTATTTGAAAACAATATGCCAGTGATACTAACAGTTGTTCTATTGACAATTGAATACCATAGCTAAGAATATGAATGAATTTGGTATTATTTTACTAAGACTCAACTAGTAACAATTTAAATGAATATAATACAGGAGTATCATTTCCTAGTTTTATTAAAGGTTTGATTGCTATTTGAATTAAACCGTAGTTGATATAATTATATGTCCCTTATGTTTAAATTTGTCAATCGATAAAGTTTATAATAATCTTATTTATTCATTTTTATTTTTTATAGATTTACTTTGTTTATGATCTTGATTGTTAAAGTAGTTTTAAAATTAAATGTGCCTATTTTATAAATTTTTTCTACCTGTTAAGTAGGGATAGTCCAACTTGAATAATCTTGAGTAGTTGGGATTATAATCGACTCTCTTAAGTTAGCTGTTGTATTAGAATTTGAACTACTTTTTCTGAACATCTGTCTTAATCTAGGCACCATTATTAATTAATTACTGCATAGATAAAACAAAACTCAACCTACACGGACCTAATGACCAGGAACACCAATCACCGGCTAACCAATGGAATTACCAGGCTTACCAACGGTGCACCAAGTGTTATGCAGATGGAGTATGCCTTAATGCATGTAGAAATTAAATAATATGACTGCCTTTGATGTCAAAACGTATGCAGGATCGATAATTCAAAATTCTAACAAAACAAACTGATAAAGAGAAAGGAAATGTACTAGAAATGCTTGAATAAAATTCTTCAAACTTGATTAATTGCCGAAAAGTTTACAAACTTTACAATACTTGGATAGGGAATTTGCAGAAGGGGTTGGAGTAAAGAGATACAAAATTTGAAGAGGAATTTTTGAGAGCATGAGTCGCAGGGTTAGGAGCATTTATGCGCTAGCTAACTTGCGATATTTTGAACGATACCTTGAGTATCTTTTTATAGGCTTTAGTCTTCAATCCTGACCGTTCCTCGTGAAATAATCTGAATCGTTCCTTTTGTGGAGTAGGTGGAATCTTGAGTAGGTGGAATCACGTGTCTATGTATCCGTCATTCTATCAATCATGAAAAGTTGATGATATTGTTGTTGCGAATCTACTGTTTATTGTTGGCATCACTGTTGAGAATCTGCTTTTACTATTTGAATAAGCTTTGCTTTGTCTTGTCTATAAGTGGAGGTTGATGTTTGATGACATTCACTATATAAGATGGATGGTCTAGATATGTGATCAAATAGCATGGAGAATTTGCAATACGGTACAAATATTGGTAAGTTTTTTTTGTAGCTTAGAAGTCAAAAGGATCCACAGCGAGTGGGCCTCTACATGGATCAGAGGTCTGTGGACTGACAAGTTAAAATGGAGGTTGAGTAGAAGAGTCGAGGAGTCCTTGTCTGCAATATCGGTCCATTTTTGCATAGTTTTTTTGCCTGTGGGCCAAGAATTCCCCAATCTGAGCTTTTTGGGCCTTCTTTGAAGTTGTCTTAGATGAGACCAAACCAGTGGGAGACTTGGACTGGGCTGGTGGAGTAGAGGTTGTAGCGGGCTCTAGAGGAGCTATTGGGGTTGGCATACATGGCATCTGTGATGCTACTGCTGGAGGGGGTAGCTGAAGAGGTACCTCCCGTATTGTCTTTTTGATTGTGGCTAGCTGTTGAAAATGAGATTGGAGATAGGCGGGAGTAATTTTTGAATGGTCGAATTTGTCCCACCATTTGACGCGAAATTCTCACAAAATTGATAAAAGAGTGCCTTTATAAAATTGTTGATAGGTGAATACTCATGCAATAATCCATGGGTTTTTATAATTTATATGGAAGCATATTTTTTTGTGGAAAAGGAAAATATCTGTGCATAGTTTCTTGTTATACAAACGAGACTTTGAATATTGTATGGATATATTGTTAATATAGCCACCATTTTGTAAACCAATTAGGCAGAGTTTTGGGACAAGATTTGTCAAATTTTAGAAATTAGGAATAATTATAGGAACACAGGTAAAATGTATTGTCTAATGCATCCTTATAATCTTGATAATTATAGCCTATTGGATAATAGTTGATAAAAAATGGTTTATGTCCCAAGAATTGAGAGCAATCTCATCGCCTTACTTGCATGATTTTACAAATGAAATATACAATTGAATTGTCTTAGGGGTTCCTATGGTGTTTGAGTTCAATAGATCCTAAGTCTATCAGGATCAATTCATAGTATTGTTGGGCTTTGGCTATATTAGTTGTGTTGAAAAGGCAATTATCATCCTATTAGTAATCGCTAGCAAATCTTTGAGTAAAGGTTGTTGAATAAGGGCGGTTATGACTAAATGAATTGTGAGAGGTTTGGTAATACAATTTGATGATGCATATGTGGGTTTGTTAGAGGTTGAAGATGATGGAGCTTGGTTAGGCTTTGGTGTTTGAACAACATCTTTAAAAGATAGTGGTAGATAATCTCAAAGTGTTGAACAATTATTTTCTCACGGGTTATAATTATCATGACTATAAGAATGAATGGTACAATACATTTTACTTGCGTTTTTATAGTCATTCCTGGGTTTCTCAAATTTGACAAAATTTGTCCCAAAACTCTACCCAACTAGTTTATAGAATAGTGACTATTTGGGACCCATTTCAATAATGTATCCATCCAATATTCAAGAGTCTCATTTGTATTACAAGAAACCATGCACAGATATTTTCTCTTTCCACAAAATAATATGCTTCCATATAGATTATGAAATCCAATGAATTATGGCATGGACATTCATCTGTCAATAATTTTATGAAGGCACTCCTTTATCAATTGTGAGAGAATTTCGTGTCAAATGATAGGACAAATTTTGAACATTCAAAAATTACCCTCGCTTATATCCAATCTTATTTTCGACAGTTAGCCACTATCAAGAAGACAATACGGGAGGTATCTCGTCAGCTACCCTCTCTAGTAGTAGCATCACTAACGCCAACCCATCAGCTCCTCCAGAGCCCGCTACAACTACTCTACCAGCTTAGTCCAAGTCTCCTACTGCTTTGGTCTCATCTAAGAAATCTTCAAAGAAGGCCTAGAAAGCCGGATTGGGGAATTCTTGGCCCATATGCAAAAGGCTATGCAAAAATGGGTCGATATTACAAACAAGGACTGCTTCGACTCTTCTATTCAACCTCCATCTCAACCTGTCAGTCCACAGGCCTATGACCCTTATGGAGGTCCATTCGCTCATGATCCCTTCGACTTCTAAGCTATTAAAAAAAATACTTACCAATATTTTTACCGTATTGCATATTCTCCATGCTATTAGATCACATATCTCGACAATCCATCTTAAATAGTGAATGCTATCAAAATCAACCTTTGCTTATAGACAAGATAAAGCAAAGTTTATTCAAATAGTAAAAGCAGATTCACAACAGTTACGCCAACATTAAAAAGCATATTCGCAACAGTAAAAAGTAGATTCGTAACAATAAAAAATAGATTCACGACAACAATATCATCAACTTTTTATGACTGATTGTAAAGTTTGTAAACTTTTCTACAATTAATCAAGTTCGAAGAATTTTATTCAAGCATTTCTAGTACATTTCCTTTCTCTTTATTAGTTTGTTTTGTTAGAATTTTGAATTATCAATCTTGCATACGTTTTGGTCCTTTTATGAATCTTAGATTATCATCTAAAGTTCTCCATAATGTAAAAAAATTATCATTTTTGCATAATTGACTTGATGACAAATTAGACTAAATTATATTGTGATAATTTAAAGTTTTATCACTATTTGAAAACAATATGCCAGTTATACTAACAGTTGGGCTATTGACAATTGAATACTATAGTTAAGAATATAAATGAATTTAGTATTATTTTGCTAAGACTCAACTAGCAACAATATAGATGAATTATTATTTTACTAAGACTCAACTCATTAGTTTGGCTAGCTTAAATTAGATTTGAGCTCGACTCTTTAGTTAGATGAGTTTTGCTGGAATGAATTTAGCTCACGCTTTTAATGAGCATCGTTATTGGTTTAGTTCAGTATCCACTACTTGTGACATGGTATGCAATATGTAGGAAATTATTACTTTACATAAGAAATTATCATTTACATGTTTGTTATGTGGTATGTCCGTCACAATACATAGGGTTTGCCAAAATTTAGGTAAATATGGCCGGAGTTATCATAAATTGAGATAGATTAGTTACCTTTTATACCTAGTAATACCTTGCTTAATGTTTCTGCTCAACTAAGCAAGCACATAGAATAAACCTGATTCTACTTTTTAATCTTATTAAGTTAATTTCAAATAAGCTTCAACAAATAATTTTGAGTCAAACTTCACATAAATGTGCTTGATAAATAACCCTTAATATGCAGAGTTGTTTATACTCGACGAACGATAATTAATAAATCTTAACTTGTTGAAATATGAACGTTTCTATTAGAAACAAATGAACTTGTTTTTCTGAAAAGATTATGGAAAATTGAGAATTGAATGGGGGAAAAAAAACTAGAAAATGAAAAACAGAAAGCTGTTTTCTAAACTAAATAGTCTTAGATTTTAGAACTATCATATATTATTCTTATAAGTATGCATGCTGGGTGATAATCATAAGGGATGCTAATGAAAACATGAAAAGTTTAGGTGAGCCTTGTCAAAATGATGTGAATTATTAGGAAATTTGAAGAACCAAATGAGCGTGCTTTTGCTAACTTGAAAAAAATACAGTACTATTAGTTACAAAAATCTATAACAATAACATATGCTACTGATAGGAAAGTTGTAATTACTATAGATGAAGAGATATTTTTAAAAAGCATGTTAACAAAACCTGTAATAATGCTTATTCATTTACCTCTCTTTATAATTCATCAGTCTTGCTCTCCTCTCTCTTTTGGTGTCTGGGTTTCCCAACGGGGTACCCACCTACGTGGACCACCACAATTGCAATGATTAATGGTGTGAAAATATAGAAAATGAAAACCAACAACATTTTCTTGAAGAAAATTCTCACAACTCATGCGGAAAGATTGCCACCACCTACTGGAAGGGAAAAGATGAAGAGGATATATATTTTTTTTCAATAACTGTCCAGTTGTTGTGGTATTCTCATTTCGCTTTTCTCCTTTTCTCCCAGTTCTATCTACTTGTCGCTCTTCGCATTTTGTTTTCACTTTGAATTGCTTCATTTGTCCTTCATCCTTTGTTTGGTTCTAAGAAAATGTGAATGAAAAATAATAATAATGGAAAATTAAAGAAGAAAGAACATTAAAAAAATATTTTCTTTCCTTTATTTGGATTTTGAGGAAAAGATACAAATGCAAGAAAATAAAAATAGAAGGAAAATAAACACCTTTTTGGGATAAAGAAAAATGTAGGAAAAATATAAATCCAAGTATTTATTTCTTTCTTCCTAAAGGCAATGTATTTATGAAGTGCAAAAAAATATATACATACACATTCTGGCATTCTCATCTTTTTTAATAGTAAATCATATTCAATTGCCTATGATTACAAGCATATCATGCATCAGTATCATTCAACGGTTGATGTTCACCGTATCATGACAATTTCACAAAAGAAAATTGCATTGAACTATTTTTTGAAAACCTTTTCCAACCATCTAAACTTAATTTGAAATTATAGCTAAATCAAAGCTTCTTTGTCTTCTTGTACCATGTCCTCCATAAATAAAAGATGTTAGGTAGAGGGAAACGCAGAGAGATGCAAGACTTATTCTCTGCTCTTGGAGTCAGACTTAGTGCCTCTGTCCCAAAAAGGAGAAACTAGAGGGCACATCTGCCTAAACAATAATATAGAGCTTATTGAGGCCTTTCATCATGTTGTTTACACTACTCTTACTTTCAGGAACCAACATCATAAACAAAACTGTATTTTCATCATGACGTTCCCGAGTAAATCAATGTTAAATTGATCAGCAGAGAGGATCAATTGAACAATTGGTAATATTTGTTGGTGAGCCAACTTACAAGAGTTTGGGATTTGGACACCATGAGAACAAGATGTAAATACAAAGGAAATGAGAGGAACAGGAGGTAGATTAGAGGGGGAAGAAGGAGAAGGTATGTACTTGCTAGGAACGGGAAAGGTTAATCGGGTTGGAGCTTGATGGAAATTTCCACTGTTCTTTCTCCCACTATCCCTTGATTTTTATAAGGGAAATGATTTTTCACAAGCATGGGTATTTTGGTATCACATTTTCTGTTTGAACTTTTTCCCATGTAATTTCCATGTAAATCAAATGGTGGAAAATACTTCTCTTTTGCCTTTTTTTACATCTAACAAAATTTTCTAGAACCCAATAGAGTATTAAAGTTTTGATTTTTATAGGTTAGATATAGTTTCCAATGATAGGTTTACTCCATTTAAATTTAGTTTACTCCATTTAGTTTTGTAGTTTTTGTATAACTTTCAGTTTGGTTGATGTAGAATTGTTGGTAATTGGTGTAAATTACACTTACAATATGATGGGAAGAAAGGGTTTACTTCCATTCCTGTTGAGATTCTTATTATGGAAGTTCATTATTTTTCTTATCAATCTGATAATTGATTAGTTGATTGCAAATGATGGTGGTTGATGGTAATGGTGAGCTAATACGGAGGTCTAAGATTTGACCAATGGAACAATTTTTGCTAAGCTACATTGGTGATTCTTAGATCTTAATTGCTAAGATGGTTGATATCATCGGACCAAATAGAAGCCGATATAAATCGATATCGACCCCTTGATATTGATATTTCCCAGTTATGTTGAAAAATCGTGATATACCTCCATAATGGAAATGTATTCGTCGAATATTTGGAGGCTCTATTTCTTTTAGTATATAACTCAATTTTGAGAGTTTTAATATATGACTATTCAAAGATGCAAATAATGGTTAATATTCATTGTTGATTGATAATTATATCTATGGCTTATTGAATTATCAGCCTAAAGCTACATTTCTTTTGTATTCGATATATCTGATACTAGTATATATAGCCCAATATGTCTGTGACTAATACCCATATTCAAATCCATGATTGGCAATATTATTGCTTGACGATGGTGATGCTTACAGGTATTATAGTGGTGGGTAAGTTAGATAATATTATTGTTCAGGCTTATTATTGTGGTCCATTGATGTGGTAGCTATTGGGTGATGTTGGGGGTGGTTCATTGGCAGTGGCTATGTAAAGATGGTTGATCGCAGTATTGGGAATGGTTTTTCTGGTTGGGGCTGGAGGATTTAGGCTGAGGAAGGAGAGGTGTAGGAGGTGGGGGATGGAAAGAGGCAAAAATTGGATGTTTAAACAAATGTGAATGAGTGAACACAATTGTACTTCGGCTTTGATTAATGGAAAAGGTAACAGAAGGTGCATTTGAACAGAAACATTTAAGTTTAGGGTTGTATATTAGGTTTCATAGTTCGGGGTTTTTACTACCAATTTGAAATACCTCAAGATACCAGTGTATGAATTACCCAATTAAGAAGTAATATATGATTACAGATATGACCCGAGACCATGCCTTTATTTCTTTGTTAGATGGCATCTGTGTAGTTTTCGAATGCTGAACAACTTATTGACATTTACACATCACCTGTTAACTCATTACTGTCTTCCATGTGCTTGTTTATGAAGGCTGAACAAGCTGCACGTGAATCATCTCAAACTAAACAAGACTGGTATGCAGAAATGCGGAGGAGGAGAGATGAGGAGCATGAAGCAAAAGAACGTCAGCTTGTAAGTTGATTTCCTCTCTCTGGTGTTCTTCATAAAATATCTCTGATGGTTTTCCCGATGAAGAAATCAGTTATATTACTTTAGGAGGAAGAAGCAAAGGCTCGGCAAGCCAAGGAAGAGGAAGCTGCTGGATTAGAGTTTGAGAAATGGAAAGGGGAATTTTCTGTGGATGCTGAAGGCACAACTGAAAATGAAGTGCAAGAGAACCAGGATTTACTTTCTGAATTCGTGGAATACATAAAGGTAGTGTCTAATTGGTTGAACTATATTTTCCCTTTGATTACTGCAGAAATTCTCCAATTGAATATATGCTAGGACCTTGAGTAAAATATATGGTGTCGGTCTATCTTTTTGTCTGGCTGTTGATCTGTCTTCCTGCCATGTATCTTCTTTTAATCAAACCCGAAACTAATAATTGTCTATGTCGTGTATGCTTTCCATGGAGCAATTAGTGAAATGCATGGGGATGGAGTTATAGCTAATCTATTTTGGAGTATGACAATATCAGTGTTTTATAGTGAAATCCATCACACCACTGATGTCCTTGCTCATTGCTGCAGAAGCACAAGTGTGTACCCTTGGAAGACCTTTCTGCAGAATTCAGATTAAGGACTCAGGTACTTCCCCTAAACACACATTTTCTGTACTTGCTTCTTCCTGTTTTGCTGGGTGCGAGTTGAGGCTTAAGTGATTTAGTAGCATGAATTTGTGTGATATGTCTCCATATAACTGTGATTGGGTTCAGTTCACCTTCAGCCATTGGATTATTTTCTTGCCAATTTAGGTTGGAAATGGACACATGTTTGTCGGATGATTCTTGAATTTTCCGACTTAAAGTTTTGTTTAGAATCATATATTATAGTGAACTATCAGCATATTATTGCCTACCAAAAAAAGTTTCATCATATCCAATCATATTTTTAACTCTAAAATTCCCATCCCGAGCTACCCCCAACTTCTGTGGGTTCCCCACTGGTCTAGCTGCTTGATACCATAATCCAATATCTGAAATGATGGATTAAATACTGGAAGCTGTCATTGACAATGGGAGATTTAGGTGTTTGATTTTGAATGCATGCACAGGCTGTGGCAGCTGAAATGTGTGGCATCTGTGCAACTTCATCTGATTGAGTTTGTCCAGTGTGTTGAATGTCCATATTTGCTGTCTCTCATTAAATCACATAATTGAACAAAGGGTTTTTCCTCGTTTATTGACAATTAAAGCAAGAATAGAGGGACACGCATTGTTTATGACATGAATCAATTTAGTGACTTAAGGTTTGGTTGGCAATTGATTTTTTGATAAGAAAGCTTCTGCTTTCATAATCATCATCAAATGTAGGGGTTAAAAAAGATCCCAATTCGATTTAGGGTTCATCAAACAAAACCAAGTCCTGCTGACATGACAGAAAACAACAAAATTATATAAAAGTAAACAAAAGCAGCTCTGCACTTTATTACAATGCTTCAAATCACTGTTGGTCTCCTCGGTATTGTCAAAGGCATTCCGGGCGCTTGAGCAAGGTGAGGCAAGGCACGGGTGCCTGGATCATGTCTAAGGGAGGTGAAACTAGGCAATCGCCTGAGACAAGGCAATCTGGCAACCTCTTTTTTTTAAAAAAACAATTTTTTGTTAGTTTTCCTATAATGTCTATGAACTTTTAAAAAATTGTTATTTTGTAATTCTTTTAAATGTATTTGCCCTTTTAACATCACAACCTGCAAGATACAACCTTCCTCTCTTTTTGCTGTTTCATTCGCACAACACAAAATGACCATGTTTATCATCTTCATTGTTAGTTGAGGTCATGAATAACAAATCTTGAGCGAAAACAAATGCTTTGAGTTCTAGAGAGTAGGTGCAAAACCTTTGAGTTTTTGTGTCACGGACTCAGACCAAAAGTAGATAATAGAAAAATTATTAATAATAATGATTCACAAAATAAAATCCCAAAATAAGGACACCGAAACATGACACCCAAATCTGAGCTAAACCTAACAAAATATCCATACATATCCCCAATGATAATCGCAATAATAGGTAATAATAATAACCACCATAGAATCGCTCCGAACTACCCATCCGGACAAAAATAATCATGACCTGCTCGAATGATTGTAAGGAAAAAGTGACCATCCAAATAATACAAACTAAGCGCCACAATTAACCAAACAGCAGAAATAATTCAAATGTTGATTCCATAACAATAAATCATGCTAGCATCAATCTATCTGTCGTCCAATTGGTGCCGAAATACATCAAATACAATTACAAAATAATCACAAAACTGGTATAAACCAACTATGAAACTGATGCGTTCTAGATTCGAGTCTTGGACGGATTCGGGTTCAGCTGCTCTTTTGGGTCTTGTCACCGCCCCGTGCGCCTAGGATCCTGCACACCACAACAGGCGACGAGAAATCAGAGGAAAACGACAGAACTTACTCCTCGGTTTATCCTTCGATACTCAAGTCAGTGAATTACCTTCCAAGGAAAAGAAGGTAAAAAACATAGTATGCTCGAATGAATGCAAGGAGAGGGATTTGAGAGTAAGAATCGAAGGTGCATTCGTTGAGAGTGGCTTTAGTCGTGAAGTGCTCGTCGAGAGCGGCCTCTCTGTTTACTAAGCTTGCTGGGAATTAGTAGTGGAAGAGAGGGTAGAGTGATTGGACACTCGAGAATTAGAAAGCTTATGCAGGTTTGAGTATGCCAAAGAGCGTGTCTATGGAGTACGCCTCCGGGATCTTTTATAATCGTGGGCCCTTGTTGCCTTTCTTTGGTGGTGAGGCGGGATGCCCGCCTTTTGAGATGATCATTTTCCTTCCTCATGTGGATGCAGGCGTCATTCTGGGTTGCAACGGTCGGGAAAGAGGATTTCTCCCTTCGCGGAAATGTCGCGCGCAGTAAATGCTGAGGTTGCCATTGCAAGCCGTGCGCTTATCTGCGGGCGTTCCTTCTGGGATGTGCTTTGATTTTGGAGGATTTTCGTTATAGAGGGGACCATCTCAGTGTTGCGGCCAATTAGGGTAGATAACCGTTGTCCATAGGAAAGGGTGTGTGGGCCAATTTTAGTATGGGCCGTGTCTTTTTTGGGCTGCATCCGGTCTGCTTGGGAGCCTTCTTCGGTCAACTAGAGCGTTGAGCTTCCTATGGGCAAGTGGGTTGCGATACATTCTGGGCCGTTTGCCCCCTTGGGCCAGCCCGCTACAACTGCCCCCATCAGAAACTAATACTGACAAAATATAAATCAAATCTTTTCCAACGATCATGTCCGAACTCTGCACAATACCTGTAGCCCTCTAATTTGGAAGGGATAAAAAACAATAAAAACGTGAGCCGAATAATCGGCAAGTATCAGTATATCATATATAATAAACAGTATATCCAAAATCAAAGCGAAGTGACAAATCAATAAAATAAAATCTATAAAAGCTGAAATTCGAATATTCGATATGCCAAACCAACAAATGTTCGAACGTAATCTTGTACTCAAAAGTATAATCCAAAAATGATGGCCAAATGTTCAAAATGTACGAAACTAAACAAATTCGATATCTAATCAATCGGCAATCAAAACTTGCAAATCTCAAATCGAAATATCAAGTATTCAAATCAATGCTGGTAAAGCATATTGAAAATCCAAAACATGCTCAAATTGAAAAATTGAAGACCGAAAGATTGACTTTAAAAAATGGTTACTCCTAATCCTGATAGCTTTAGGTTATATAATTACTATTTAGACCTGTAGGCTGCCGTCTATATATTTTTCCCTATAGACGTAATCGAAGCCACTTTATTTTGCCACTTGTGGCTATAGGGTGCAATCCTCCAGTTTGTCTGAATACATTAGTTTCATTTAATTCCTTACGATAGTTTTCATAAAAATATAAATTGGGAAGAGTGTTTATATTACATGTCCAAAACTTTTTCTATCTAGCAGAAAAGTACGAAACTTTCACTCGAGAAGGTCAAACACAAAGCTTTCCACTGAGAAAAAGTACACATATCAAATTGAATACACAAATATAGAGCCCAACCTGAAGCACATGCATGGATACCACATGTAAGGCCCATATATAAGTTTTCATGACTTTTTCCTTACAAATATAGTTGTACGTAAACATAATATTTCAAAATATATATTCATTTTCACAAAACAAGCAAAAGTCCTCAGATAATAACAAAATTAGAGCAATTCTTAAACAACTGGTAAAAATAACATGCATGCACGAGAAACTAAAATAGGGTGAGTGAATTGACATGTATGTACAATAAATCCAACCAATGTAAACAAAACTAAACGAAAATGGAAATAGATTTATGATAGTGCGTAAGAATATTTGTCTTAACTTCAAATCTTACAGATTCGACCAAGTGATACTTCAAAATCTCTCTTCTTCTCTTCCTTCCCTTTTCTTTCTCTCTCCTTCTTCTCATGTGAAATGACGGAAAATAGTGCACATCGTCCTTTATATAATTGGATAGCGCATGATCGCTGCCTTAGGTAAATGTCAGGCGCCATGCCTAACCTCTCCACCCATGAGCGCTGCCTCAATCGCTCCTCAAACGCGAGCAATTTGTAATTCATGCTCCAGTGCCGCCTCAGGCGTGCATCAGGTGACTTTTATTCTGCCTAAATTTCACTCAAGCGGTCCAAGGGTGCTCCTCGAGCATGCCTACTATACCAAAAGCACATGAGTGTTGGGCGTGCCTCAGGCACTAAATCTGCTTCCTTATTCCAAGTTTTCCTTTAAATTTATATTGCACAATTATTTTCAATATACTCAAAATAAACTGATAATTATCAAATTATTCGAACGGGAAACGAGGTATTACATCTTGAGCAATAAGAGTAGGGGAGGAATAGGCTGATTTAGAGGAATCAGAGGAGGTTGATGGCTACAGCTGTTAAAATGGATTTCATGAGAGATTTATCGATGATGCTAACAGTGATGAGGGTGATGTGATGAATTTTGATAATGATTAGAATTAGAATATCTTAGTATTGTACATGCGCTAGAAAATACATATTGTAGACTAGTGCTTTTATTGATTGTATTGCGTGTAATGACGTAATACTTATTTATATAGATATATTAACAGTTATTTTAGTCTTGATTAATTTTTTTTACACAGCTTTTAGACATCTGTTTTTATATTAATTAATGCTTCACTTGTCTTGGGCAATGTAGTGTCTTAGCGATTTAGCTCGTCTAGCGCCTTTGACAATACTAGGTCTACTACAATCTGTAACAAAGAGCTTTAAGCCACTGTTGGTCTACTATAGTTTTCAATCTCCATTTTTGAATTTTTTTTACATTTGGGTAGCAGTTCGCCTTGCAGCACTGAAAATTATATTATTTCTTTCAACTCAAATCCCATACATAGCTGCAGTAAAGGCCTCTCTCTCAGAAATCTGCCCGGACCCATTTAAGCATAGAATCCCATCAATAGTCTTTCATGGACTCCAAGCTGCGACCAAATTTGCCTTCAGAAGTGTTGGTGATTCTCTTCAGAGCCATCACATAATACTCAATTTGTTGAATAACTCTCCACTCCATTAGTGGATGATGGATAATGAACTTATAAAGGACCTATCTATATTTTCATGATTTGAACCCATAACGTTATAACAGTGAAGCACCTTACCATTGTGCGGAATTGATTGCAAAAGAAGTTGCACTTGGAGAATATCCTTTAGATTTAATTTTTACTTGTATATTTTGGGTTATCAAAGGTGTTAGAGACATTTGTCTAATTGGCATATTCCGTGACCATATGTATCATTGTTTTGATGTCGGGTTGTGGGTTGTCGGTTTAAAATTTATTAAAATTCATTCGGTCCGCCCTCCACACGCTCGAGCCCGCCCAAAGGCCGCCCGCTCGCCTGGTGCTCGCTNTAAATCTATATGATGCTTCTTTATTTAGCTAATTTTGACAATTTCTTCTATGGTTTTTTAATCTTATGCTTGAAATATCATTTTATATTCACACCTTCTCCATATGCCCTCCCTCCAATTTTTTTTCTCATTAGTTTATGTGCATCCAGAAGCTCAAAACGATTGTCATGGCGGCATATTTTTGTACCGATAAAAGGTAATAATTTCCTTTAACCCTAATTACTTACAGGTAGACTTTCGGGCGTCATGGATGACAGAGGGAAGTACATATACATCTCGCCGGAAGAAATGAAAGCCGTTGCTGATTATATTAAGCGTCAAGGAAGAGTTAGCATCTCCCATTTAGCTAGCAAGTCCAATCAGTTCATCGACTTGGAGCCCAAAGCTGCTCAGTTCGCTGATGAAATTGCCGGCGCAGAAGAGATAGTTGCTATTTGATTTCTACACCATTTGATCATCGAGAGGAAAAGTCAAGCTTGTCGATAACTGATAATTGACTTCTTCCATTAGCTTGCAACAGATTTTCATGAATAGAAGAGTGATCTCTCATAACGTAAAAGTGAAGATCCGTACAAAAGTCTGATACATACTGAATCTATACGGTCGAGCTAAATTAAGCCTCGGCACACAGGCATGTATAGATTTTGTGAACCTTGAATGCGGAACAAGGATATGAATCTGTAAAGAGTTTGTTTTTCTGCTTAAATTATCAGAGATACCTTTGGCCGCCATTGAAATACCTTTGACGGCATGGCTTCCTGTTCATCTATACTAAGATGGGGGTAGATTGTCTTGTGCTTGCAAGTCAGATGATTTCCTTCTCTTCTCGCTGTGGGACAAAGCAGTGTAGGTCAGGACAAGTCGACTGTATGCATCCCACACCTTTTCCAAAAGCAGACAATATTTCGAACAAGAATAAATTCGACAGATACCAGCCGGCTCATTGAACACACGGAGGATTTCGAGCAAAATGGGATGAGTGTTGCTTAGTGAGGTCTTGATGCGTGCATAAGTTTGAGGGCAGAGTCTATTCCAAAAGGACATCCTATGGATGAAAAGGTTTTTCAAACTTATAAGTTGGCAATTTTGCCTCAAACTTTTTGACATGGAATACGCATCTGGTCTCTACGTAATAACCCACTAGAGGGAAGATTTTGTATGTTGCTATTTGGGCTGCAAAATTTGCTTTGGGTATATTCATTAGCAATTTGGGGTTCAAAAAAATAATAATATTAATATATACGATCTTATTTTAAATTATATAAAGGCCATTTCTAGAACCTAAATTTGTAATTAGTGTATCATATGGTGATAAATTTATCATTTTTATAATTGTTTATGTGCTAAAAATCTCAATTTATTTCACCAACATGGGGAATGATGCTTTGATAATAAGTCCTTACATAAAATGTCAAAATATTTTAAAATTTTTTTTCCAAATTGAGAATAAAATGTATTATTTATTGTTATTGTTGTTGATGATGATGATTTAAAGTAGAAGAATCTATGGGAAAATTAAGTAAAATATTTCATGATATATTGCTTTCTTTTATAGCTCAAAGTTACGAGTCCTCAATTACTTATGTGCCATCAAATTACTCCATTAATGTGGGAGACGATTTAAATTTCCTTCAAGAAATGAGCAAAATCCAAATGCTCTACGAACTAGAAATTAATTAATTAATTAATTAATTAGTTTTAAAAAGCAAATTACCATTCACACCAAATTGCTATCATTCTATGAGGTATATGAGAACTGAAACAATCTTAATCACGAAATAGTCATAGGATATCATTACTCATGAAGACCAGAGCAACGGCTGAGATTGAAAGAAATGGCAGAAGGCCGATCATCGGAGTAGATCGACGGGACCCACTCTTTGAAGGGATGCCCTTAGGAAGGGCACACTCTTCTCCATTGAAAAGAACGCTCGTAGGGAATCCATCCCCTCCTGGTATATCCAACCCCCATTGCAGCTTCTTCGTGAAGGAGATAACCGACTGCTGCTTTCCCGGCACTCTCGGATCCGCCGGTCGTGACCCGTTTGTCTCTGCGATCAAGTAGTTCAAACCCGGTAGGCCCTGAAAGCAAGGATTTACATGTCATTAAATATAGGGTTTCATTGTACTTGGGTTTCCGGGTGGGTCGGACCACCCGTCGGCCTAATTTAATTAATTTCATAACTCTAAACCTATGAACACCAAATAATACAGTGATAGCTCTAATATTGCATTAAGTAGGGGTGGATAGCTGAAGAATTGTTAGCGAAATCTTAAATTTTGATTTCGGTTTTATGTTTGGGCAAAACTATGAAATTGATCATGGTTATGATGCTCGGTGTAGGTCGATAGTGCCTACGGCAGAACTAGAATCGGTAGAAATAGAAGATAAAATTTTAATTTTTAAGTTTAATAAATTCATTGTAACAGTGAGTATATAAAACAGGTCAAATTTTCACACACAACATTACTAGTTTTTAATATTTTAATAAATATTAACTTTAACAATATTTATGGACCTTATAATATATGTCTAGGCAGATAAATAAAACATATCGAATAAGCCAATGAAACTTGATTCGACTTTAGGCAATGCCTTTCTGAAAAGAAATGAAACTTGTGGGGCTGGGAGATTTTGATTTAGAACAAGCCATTGCATAAGGGAATGAAGAAGAGTCTTAATATAAAAATAAAATTATTGTTGTGCAATCTAGAGGTCGTAAATTCTAATGGGAACGGATGGAATGGGCCAACCCAAAGAGGCGATTAACCTAGAAATGTTGCAGCCCACTTGCCCAAAGAACGATCAATACCCCAATTGACCGGAGAGGGTCTTTAGGCAGCCGAGTGCGGTCCCAACTAAGTACGGTCCGAGCCAGAAGCGGCCCACGAGCCCTTTCCCATGCACAACGGTCTTCTGCCTTAATTGGCTGTGATGTTGAGAATCTTCCCAAATAGTAACATCCTTTGAAACGGAAACCCCCAAATCGGTGCACATTCCAGAAGGGAAGCCTTCAAATCAACACATGATTCGCAGTGGAAACTTTAGCATTCATGGCATGCAACATTTTCGTGGAGGAAGAAATCCTCCTTCCCGACCATTACGACTCTAAATGACGTCTACATCCTATTGATAGATGGAAAGGATCCTCTCAAACAGTTGGCAACCCGCCTTGCAGTCTAAGGAAGATGGCGAGGTCTGATGGCTGTAAAAAACTCTGAGGACACAGTTCAAATACACGCTCTCCTCAACACTCAAACTCACACAAGCAATCCATCCTTCAAGCAACCTATTACTATTCTTTTTCTTACTGCTCGTTCCCAACGAACCCAATGGTTTAAATAGCTGCTCTACAGGAGCGCATTATAATCTAAAGCCAGTCCACACAAAGTGTACCTCCAAATTAGACTCACAAATTCCCTTCTCAGTATTAACTCTAGCATATTATGTTTTTACCTTTTTCATCTTGGAAAGAAGATTACTGACTTAAGCGTCAGAAGATAAATGGGGAAGTGAGTCTCGCTGTTTTTCTCTGACTTCTTGTCTTTTATTGTGGTGTGCAGGATCTAAACCACACAAGACGAAGATTGGACTTGACGTTAGCACGAGCCCAAAGAATAGCTGAACTCGAATACGTCTAAAATTCGGATCCAGAACGCATTAAATTCTAATT
>JAODPA010104660.1:2422-20599 GCA_025585075.1 Nepenthes mirabilis
TCGTTTTTTTTTTTTTTTTTTTTTTTTGAGAGAGAGAGAGAGAGAATGTTCATATTTGTTGCTTGATTTTGCGGAAACATTAATATTATTAATGCACTGGTTACAGTATTGATCAGGCGTACAGGCAGACTAATGAGATCCAAACAAAGAGTTTGAGCTAGGGTTTCCTACAATCACATCATCGCAATTCAGCCCACAACCACACTGAGGACTTACCAAGAAATTATCAATCGGAAAACCAGCCGACGCCATACCGACGGAGAACTCGAGATTGCCGTCGGAGAGGTAAACCTCGACAATGTTAACCCACAAGAATAACAGCTTAACTTTCACGCCCTCCAAGCTAGAAAGCTTTCCGTTCGAGATGTAACCCTTGATTGTGGACTTGTAGTCCAACTGATAAGATCCTTCTAGGGAAAACCCACAACTACCGTTCAAATAGGCGGAGAATTTCCCCGTGGATGACTCGAGTTGGTAGCCTGTAACGCCCTTCGGCAGGAGGCCAATCGGGAAATTGTACTCCTGCAAGACCTCGTACGCTGAGGGTTTGTCTGTGACGGAGGATAAAAGGGGGAGGAGAGAGCTGAGGATGAGAAACAGGACGATTGTTAGGGAAGAAAATCGAAATCTGTGGTGTAGAAGATTGCCCATCTCTCCTTTTGAATTTCTCTGTGATGGCTGGATTTCTTCTCCGAGAACGAGTTCTCAAATCTCAAGTTTTGGTCTTCGTGTGGAGAAAGTGGAACGGCAGTTGCAGCAACAATTCTTCGAGGATCGAGTCAACTGGCTACTTTACTGTTTATGTGATAAAGGCAAAGACTTCAGAATGGGCGGATATTTGGCCTGGTGGGCATCCACGCCGAAAAAGTCAGTGAAAATGGAACCGCTACTTGACATTTACCAGTCAGAAATACTACTAAACTTCATAGCTAGTGGGCAAATTTATACACACAATCAAATATAAGGCATCATTTTATAATACGTAATTCAATGTTCCTTTCGTTATAAAAGATGAATATTACATTAAAGAGGACTTTAACACTTAACGTCTTTCGTGATGTCTACAGTTTCGGCATTTTGTTTTTCTCTGCAATCAAATCGGGTTAGAAGAGCTGGAACAGCTTCTTAGAAGTCATACCATATCAAATTTGTATCTGACCAACATTTAATTCATGCTATCAAGTTGACCAGTTGATGTACAACCAACTTGCAAATAATTAATTTTAGCCTTTCACGTATTTGTCAATGATGTCTGCAATGCTATTAAACTCGAAGACTTGGAATGCAAAATTCTTCACATTGCCGCTTCAATGCCCCTTCGAAAATGATGAATTTAAATTGCATAAGAAGTCTCTTGGTAACACAGACATAAGAATACATACACACACACACACATCTCCAACCATTCTCTAATCCGATAGAGTGGGAGCCTCATACGATATATAGTCATTTTTCACCATCTATCACCCCTAATTAAACCCTGAGAAGAAGCAAAAGAAGCCATAATTCAGTACCGACCGGTAATGATCAAATGCAGCACTGTTACGATGTTTCTGTCCAAGATTTATTTCATCGTGAGTGAATTCAAATAGCCATATCATACACCTTTTTCCAAATTGGCTTGGAACAATTTGAAATGGCGTGAACTTTTACCACCTTTGGCATGGGTATCCTACAGAACAGCGGAATTTCTGCATACGAGATATTTAAACTTGATTCGACAAACACGAATATCGTACACATTGAAAACCCAGTACACAAAAAGTTACAGAATTCATCACCACCAATACATACTGCTCAATGCCATCGATCAACTTCCACAATGTATTCATGCATATATGTAGCAGAGATAGGCTACGGCAGCTTATAAAGAAATTAACTGAAATACAGAATATTTAAGAGGCATGATGTGCGATACGGATAAGTCAGGATGCAGAAATCTCGAATAATAAACAGTTGAGCTGATGCTAATCCCATCTGATTCTGCAGCCTCTTGCTACTAGAGTTTGCAGCAACTCTGGAGAGATCAAGAATTTAAGAGAGGCGAGCATTTTCACCTTTTTGAGTCGGCCACAGCATGCTCTAAGCGCGAGCTCGAAGCCTCCAACAGAGACGTTAATCAGGTGCACCAGCTTGGCATCCTGGAGGCATGTAAGGTTGCTCATCACCAGGCACAGTGCCAAATCCGAGATAGCACAATAGCTCAAGTTAATCTGCCATGGCAGTAACAATTCAAATTGTTTGGTCCGTGGAATGATGTTCAGCTAATCGCAGATGCTTGCTAAAGTAAAAGCGTAGTAATGCACAGGGAAGAAAAAACCTTTTTTCTCATTCTCCTCCTATTTTGAAAGCACTCATGAAGGAAAGTAAATTAGTTGGGTTAGAGAAAGAAAGAAAAGATACAAACACAGAAAAACTTGGAGTGATGTGATAAAAATTGTATCGCTTCCGCTTTCAAATGCTATTGTCCAAAATCAAGTTGAACGACGAAAACATATTCATGTAGAACAGGAGCTTTGTTATTCCCGTTGTTGTTCTCATTTTGTCAAGCAACACCCATCCAGAAGAGAATTTATCACACTGAGTTAGATCTGTTAGCCATAATTAAATTGTTCACAATGTAAATTATTTATTTTCCTTATCTATCAAATCTTAATTGATTGTAATTAGGTATAGGTTAGGGATATAATTAGGAGGAATTGATTGATGCTAATTGAATGAAATTAGAATGTAACTAAGAAAAGGTTTTTCCTATTTAAACAGAGGAGAACTCACTGGCAAAAGATTCAAACAATTAATTATTGTCATGGTATTAGAGCACTGAAATCAAATTTTGTTTCAGTATTACCTATCGTTCAAATTGAAGAATTTGTCTTTTCACCATGTGCTTTAATTTCTTCCCAGAGTTTCTTGGCTTCAAATTTGGTGGGTTCCTTTATAAGATACAAATTTCAAATTATAATTTTAATTATAATTAATTAAGATAAGAAAATTATTAAGGTTAAATGAAAATTTGGATCAAAGTTAATGTTTTGACTCGGTCACATCAAACTGAGTAATGCTCTATTGGTACCTGACGAGCGCATATGCGTGTTTTGGGTAGAAAGGATGTCCATGAATGACGCCCTTAGGGTGCACGTGCGTATTTTAGGTAGATTATTCAAATTCAATGCGTCACCTAATGTGCACCTAACAAACCCTTGTGCGACGTACGATTTCTATCTTAGCTTTGATACGCACTTGATAGGCGCATATATGTTTGTTTTCTATATAAGGCCTGTCCAACTGATTTTCAGCTATTTTTGCCCAATTTTAGAGAAAAGAGAGAGAAAGAGAAAAGAATAAGAGAGAGAAGGGGGGAGAGAGAGAGAAGGGGGGAGAGAGAGAGAAGGCTGGAGGAGAAGAATCCAAGTAAATCTAAAGAGATTTTTAGTAATTTTAAGTATAAGACAAATACATCTAAATCCCTCTTTCTCTTAGTACTTTTTTTTCCTAATATCTATGGATATTTATTGTCTCAAATACTTATACATACTATAATTACGTATTAAAAATATATATATCTTACATGCATGTACTGTCATTCCCATTTCATGCAATTTTTATGATATTTATGACCTTATTTCATGTATATTGTGTTTTAAAGTTAACTCTCTGCAACAATATTCATATATGTTTTGAAATTATATTTAAATACTCTTACATATTCTTAATTTTCGTATATAGGTTTTTGCATGTCTTAAATCTTTAAGTATATATTTTGCATGCTTTAATTCCACGCTTAATCGCTCCTGCATGCTTTATAGTTGAAAGGAAATGATAAAATTATACAAAATATATTGATTTTTTTGTAAATTTTATCATGAACATTTTCTACATGTTTGAAAATTTCATAATATATCTTTCACATATTTTAAAATTGCATATTCAAGTTCCTGTAAAAATTATAACATACTGCATGCTAAGTGTTTGAACAATTAAGGAAGAAAACTCCATATAAACTGAAAGATAATGACATTTTCTCCGATATGAGAAAATATAAAAAATTATACTCGTATTTGAGTAAAATTTTTCATTTGATTATATACGAACTATTATAAAAAATTGATGGCGATATATTATAACATGTCTTAGTATATTATGGTGATAATTGAGGTTCGAACATATCATCCATGAATTAAAAGCAATGTTCAGTTCTATCCATAAAATTATATATATGACGGTTCACCTACAATTTTCTATAATAACATATGACATTTAGTTGTGTAAAAATATATATAACCTGAGCTTTGATAGTCACTTATTTGTCAATGAAGCCCCTACTGATCCTTGATCCACAACTTTATATGATTTGAGCATACTTTATTTAAACATGATTTAAGGAAGGAAATTGATCACCAACTTAAAAGAATTATGCACGATATGCTTATAAATTATGCCAATGTTTCTAATTTTGATCATATTTCATTCCAATATGTTTTGATGTAAAATATATATTTAATTATGAAAATTATGTGCCTTACTGAACAATTAGCTCACTATTGTTTTAATTTTTCACTAACCTTTCAAATTAGAGGGCTGGGGATACTTGTAGGTGACTAGAGTTAATGGAAAAGCTATTCAAAGATTTGAAGTAGGATTTAGAGTTTCAGATGATGTATTATGTTTCAGAATAGTAAATTTATGGTGTTTATTTTGCAGCAATTTAATAGTACTGTAATAATTAGTTTACGACGATATTTTATCTGTGATTTAGTTTGATTTCGGTGTCATCTAACAGTATGTCTAAGTCACAATTTTGCTTTCTTTGGTTTTAGCGCGAACGTCTCTTCTTACGTATGTTTTGAGGACATGTATAGTTGATATTTTGAACCACTTTCGGGTGTGGTATTTCGAGTCTTGTAATTCAACTTATTACTTTATTTCGGTCATTTGTGGGTATTTGTTGTTTTTTGGGTTTGCATTTTGACTTTTTATTAGGTTCTGGTCAATGGATGAATAATGAATTTTAGGTAATGAAGGGATAAATTTTCAATTAAATTAAATAAAGATCAACAACGAATATAATCAAACATCAGGAGTGGGGATGTGACAATCTTCATCCTCAAGTTTGATTCTTGACCTTGGCATATTTTATTTTGCTTTGCACGTTCTCGATTTTGTGGGCTTTGCGGCTTTGAATTCTCCTAGTTTGGTGAGATTCAATCTATATCTGCTTTGATGGTTCTTGTGGTGCATGGTAATATTTATCATGATTTGATGTGATTCAGCTTCGATTTAGTGCAAATCATTCCATTTGCTTTGAATTCTCTCAATTTGTTGGGCGTCGTGGCTTCGACTTCTCTTAGTTTGGTAAGATCCATTCTCCGTCAGCTTCGATTTTTTGGCATGTGGTAATTTTTATCATGATTTGGTGTGTTTCAGCATCGATTTTGTGCAATTTTTTTTTATCAATTTGATGCATTTTATCACTTTTGCCTTCAACTGTCGCTTCTCTGCTGGCTTCGATCTTTGTTTCCCATTCATTTCACATACGAAAGCACTAATAAAGCGTAATTCCTCAATACAAATCTACTGTGCCTCACATGTTACTATTTGTGCTTTCTTAGAAGCTTGTGTGGTGCATATGGCTTGTGCGAATTTTTGATAAATTCTTTATAATGTACAGAGAAAACACTATTATTCATTTTAATGGCAAAAGGCATTCAACCTGGGAGTTTCAATTTAAAATATTTATCAAGAGAAAAGAACTCTAGAATCATTTAGATGGATTATCCATGGCCCCCATTGAGTAAGATCTCAAACAATGGGAGAGCAATGATGCTCACACTGTCTCTTGATTACTAGATTCAATTGAACCACATATGGTGAATAAATTTCGATCTTTCACTACTACAAAAAGATATGGGAATATCTGAGCCGTATTTACAACCAAAATAACAATGCTAGAAAATTTCAACTGGAATTAGAGATGCTAACTATGAATAAAGCAATCTTACTATTGAACAATTTTGTTTTAAATTTTTTAATTTATGAAGTGAATATACCAAGATAGTTCACTCTAAAATTATAAAGGTCGCCCTTGCGATACTTCAAGAAGTTCATGTTAAAAGTCTTAGGGATCGGTTTATGATGAACCTAAAACTGGCACTTGGGACTTGTACAGGCAGGGCTGCTTAATCGCAATCCAGTCCCATCATTAAATGTATGCCTAAGTGAATTTTTATGAGAAGAACAACGTTTAACCAGCTAGCTTATCATGACAAAAGTAACTGTAGACTCTAAGATAGATGGTCAACATTGGTTACGCCTCTCAAGAAAAAAGGAAATTCAAACCTAGACTCAATATTACCGATATAAAGAGCTTGGATATATTGTAAAGAATTATAGGGAGAAATTTTGCAAATATTACAAAAAGGAAGGACATATCATCAAGGATTGCTGTGTATGACCTCAAAATCAACAAGCTCATGGTTTTCACATATGGTTTAACTGATTTCAGCTACTACCACTGCAAGGGGTGTCCAAAAACCAATTAATCCGATAAACCAAACCGAAACCAACAAAACCGAGCTGAAAAATTAGGTAACTGAACTGTTCAGTTTCAGTTTTGGGTCGATGTATTAAAAATTTAACAGGTTTCAATTTAGTTTCGAGTCATTAATTTTTTAACTGGTAGGTGACAGTGTAGGATGGGGCAGAATAGTCAAAATTTTGAGGGGTTGGGGCAGCAAGCACCAAGCGGCAAAAAATAGTTAATCAGATTTAATATTATATTTGTAAATCATACACTAAAATATTATTTGGGCGTTTTATAATTTAAAATTTTTGTTGTTATATGCTTGCAATTTGAATGAAAATGTCATGATATTTACAACCAATTAACCGATGTAATTGAACCTATTGACCAGTTAATCATTTGACCAATCAAACCAGTTCGGTTTTGATTTTAGATTTTTTGCCAAGCCTGTCAAACTGATTTTGTCAAAAAAAGAAAAAAAAAAGTTCATGGTGTAATTGAATGAAAATGTCATGATGTTTACAACCAATTAATTGGTGTAATTGAACCTATAGTTAACTATTTGACCGATCAAACCGGTTTGGTTTGGGTTTTAGATTTTCACCAAACTGATCAAACCAATTCTGTCAAAAAAATAGTTCACGGTTCTATTACCTAAAACATGAACACCCTTGACCATAGTCACTCCAACCATTGACCAAAGCACTCATTCACCTCCTCTCATATCTAAGATGGTTCAACAGATGATTATGTTTACTTTCTTGGCCTTAGGCTTACAAGATAAGCGAGAAATGCTCATTTCTCCTTAGTTGATTTTGTTACATCAAATCATATATGACTAGTAACATGGGTGCATTACATGATGTTCGAAATTATGATGGTAAGAAACATATTCAGATTGCCAAGCGCAACTCTTTTCAAATACTGTAATTGGAAATCTAGGGCCTCTCTTTAATAATACATTTGTATCATCAGAATTATCTTTCAGCTTGAATTCCGTGGGACAATTAGTCAATAATAATTGTAAAGTATACTTTGATCGTAACGGCTATTTTGTGCAAATCATAGAAAGTAGCAGTTAAAAAATGTAAAGTAGGGATGTCTTTTTCCTCTCCAATTTCCTGTTCCTAGAATGATCTATCTAGCTTATACTGCTGTCATTAATAATAATATGTGTGGCATAAAACATGTTTTATGCTCTAAATTAGGACATCTAATTTTGTCATTTTGATTCATCTTATAAAACATGTTTACTTGGGGAACAAAGACTTGTTCTTATCTCTTCGTGTGTCACTAGACTGTGCCTCTTATAAGCTTGATAAAAATAAAACTTTACCCTTCCCTTTACATGGGAATCGTGCTTCTGCAAATTTTGAGATTATTCATACCAATGTGTGGAATATGAATTCAATCATTTCACATGCTTAGTAGAAGTATTTCGTTATATTTATTGATAGCTACAGTCGTTACACTTGGATATACTTTCTTCATTCAAAAGCAACAATGTTTTCCGTCTTTCAATTTTTTGTTGCTCTTGTTGAAATAGAATTCTCCACATATATTAAAATTTTACATTCCGAATTTGGCGGAATGCATATCCAATGATTTCCAAAGTTATCTACAGACGAAGGATATTATTTTGTTCTTACACTCCTCAACAAAATGGGTTGATTGAACATAAAAATTGGGATCTCTTAGACATTGTCTGTGCCTTCTTGATCAAATCATCTGGGCCTCCAAAATTTTAGGTAGAATCATTGTCCACAGCAGTTATTTTGACAAATCAATTGCCCTAACCACCCTTACATTATGACTCCCCACATTTTGGTTGTTTGATAAATTGATTGTTGGGTGTCACACCTAAGTACCACTCTCTTCATAATTTTGGTTGTGTTTATTTTGTTTACCTGCCCTCAACAAATACCACAAGCTGCCCAAGTTATTATGTGCGCTTCCTAGGATATAGCTGCTCATAAAGAATTTGTGTTACAATAAGAATGCCAATAAGCTTTGGATTTATCGCCACGTAATCTTCCTTGAAACTCAATATTTCCTCCAATCTCATGTCACCCACGATAACATTGTTGTTAGTCTTCCTACTTTTGATGACATATCTTACACTATTGAACAATTTCAGCCAGGAATTGTGTATTAGAGATATTGTCCACTGCCTCTTCCTGATATTGGGCTGCTGCCTGATTCCATTGTACCTGACCCTTGCCAATCAACTCGAAACATTCAACCTCCCAAGAGGTAAGGTTTTTCTTGTACAGTCCTTTAGACAACCTTAGATACTACTTCTGTACCTTCGTCTTACTTTTAGATTTCCACTCAATCATATTAGCAATAAGATATGCAAGAAGAACTTCAAGCTCTTTAGGATAATTTTACCTAGGATATAGTTCGTTATCCCGATAGGTGAAGCCTATTAGGTGAAAATGGGTTTATACTGTCAAACTTCGATCTGATAGCACTATCATTAGGTATAAGGCATATCTAGTGGTTTTTGGGAATCACCAAGAATCTGGTCTTAACTATAATGAGACTTTATGTGGCCAAAATAACTACCGTCTGAATTAATATTGTTATTGATGCATCTAAAGGTTGGTCTCTTCAATAGATAGACGTGAAAATTGCATTTCTATATGAGGACCTCAAGGAAAAAATATATGTGACTCCTCATGGCATGTTAAATCATTTCATTAGTGTGGTTTGTCAATTAAAACGATCTCTGTATGGTCTAAAATAGGCACCATGCACACAATTTGAGAAATTTTGTACCAATCTTCTCAATTTTACATTTATTCAAAGTCAATATGATTCCTCCCTATTAGTGAGATGCACGGCTCTGGAATTGTTATGCTTCTTTTTTGTTCAACAAGACGGTTAGTTTATGTTGGCACCATCACATTCACGTCAGGTAGTTATGCGACATATCATACATTGTCTGAAAGGTATTTATGGTCAAGGGTTATTCTTCCCAACATGGGATTCTTTGTAATTGATAAGCTCTAGCAATACTAATTGAGTTGAATGTATTAATACTCGACATTCGAGTACTAGTTGTTGCATATTTTTTGGTGATACTCTTATATCATGGAAAAACAAGAAGCAAGACTGCATCTCAAAGTCTTCTACCGAATCTAAGTATCATGCCATGTCCTCAGTTTCTTCTACGACCATATGGTTTTGGGGTCTGTTGGGTGAACTCGGCATTCCTCGACTACATCCTACTCCACCGCAAGCTGATAGTATTTGTGCTATTTAGATCGTCTCTAATCCAGTCTTTTATGAGTATATAAAGTATATTGAAATAGATTGCCACTATATTCGAGAAGCGTTCAACCAACATGTGATTACTCTTCCACATATTTCTACCCACCTCTAGACGGTTGATATGTTCACCAAAACTCTAAACCAACAACAACATCAATTCATGATCACCGGATTGATACTTCTTGATCGACCAACATTAATTTAAGGAAAATGTTACCTATAATTAAATTGTTCATAATGTATGTTATTTACTTTTCCTATCTAAGAAATCTTAATTGATTGTAATTAGGTATAATTAAGTTAGGGTTGTAATTATGGGATATTGATTAATCCTAATTGATTGTAAGTAGAATGTAATTAGGAAAATGTTTTCCTATTTAAACAAAGGAGAACTAACTAGAGAAGGATTCAGACGAACATTCAATTGTTGTCAAAAACATCTACTGCTTATATGCTTTCCCCTTCTCCCCAAATAAAGTTCTGAGAATATAAAAATGCTCAATAATTCTTCCCTTCAATTGACTCGTTAAGGTGAGCATTGTTATAATCTTTCCAGTGGGGAAGTTTTCCTATTCACCAAACGACTAGAATTAAAAGATTATGGATAAATGATAAATATTATATCAAGTAATTTAAATAATCATTCAATCTCTAGTATTCATTACTAAACTTTTAATTTAGAACAGTGTATTAATATAGGAGCTTCTCTGCTAGTAGTATCATAACTGTTCTCGTAAAGGGTGGCTGATTATCTTCTTATGCATAGTAGAATTAATGTGCATAAATGTTACAAATAGAACTCCAATTTGACATAGATCACCATCATTTGCATTCACTTATATGGGTAAGGGAAATATTATCTATCTATTTATGTATCAATGATCATAAATGCACTAGATAGAGTTTGAATATTAAGGAAAACTTGAATTTACACCCCGTATTTCAGAAATTCTACATCACACAATCTGCAAAATATTCTTTTATGAAATGCCTTACAAACAAAGGACTAAGTTTCTCCATCCAAAACTCACATTCATTCTCCCAAACATTATAAACTACATAATTCTATAGCAACAAAAAGATAACGTTCTAAAGGTATCCTAAATGATGTGACACTTCCTGAATTTGCTGGAATCACATTGAAAGCCTACTCATCAATTGCATAGTAATCCGTGCACTACACCCTACACCGCATTACCTTTGAATATCCTGGGAGGAGAATCCCATTTCACACAAAGAATAATGTGAATGCAACTCCTAGTTCATGGCCTGATCTATAGGAGGCATGGACTAAAATATCGACCAATATATATCAGCCTTAACCCCACATACTGATATTTTTCAATACCGTGATAAAATTGGGATATGCTACTGTATCGGCCAATATTTATCCCTCAGGTTCTAACCCACAAAAAAAATTGCATCCAATACGTCTAAATATCAAACGTACTACCAAATAAAACCGATATCAAAATGGCCGTGACTGATACCAATATTTGCATCCATAATAGGAGCAAATTCTTGAAAAATGTAAAAGTAAAAAGTTGAAAACTAACCTGAAAATAAAGCATGCCTTAAAAATAAAAATACTGCCCAAATATAGATGTCTCAAAACTGTTATTGCAGGAAGAGTAGCATAAGAGACGTCTAAATCTACTTATCTAGCAATCATTGTGTGGCTCCTCACACAAATAATAGAATAATAAATGATTTATCTATTGTAGAATTAATTACAAATGCAGCAGCCATGATTCCAATTTAGGTAACCAAGTTGTAATAACTGCTGGTAATGTTGAGGAGCTTCATAACATTTAGACAAATCCCAGTTATTTATCAATGTTCGCCAGATTATCCTTCCACTAAAAACCCAAGAAATGAAACATCCTATTGTTCATCACCTTTCTCAAATAATGAGAACCCTGCCCCCAATACACACACACACATAATAACAGGCACACAAAATAAATGCATCCTGAAATATCACAAAATGTGGAGTTCAGGAGCTGTTTGAAGGTATTATTCTCGTACACATCATGGAATGAAATATAGGCTGGTATCTTCCCAAATCATTTTGTTTTGTTTCGCAAACAATCACTGTGCCGGAGACAAATACGACTGTGACCAGTACCGATACTATTATTCATGGTACCATGCAAGTATCCTAAGACCCCTTCGATGAGAAAAATCTTAAGTTCAAATCCATTGATTTCAAACAACCACAAAATTTTGGAAAGGAACAAAATTGCAAGCATCAACCACCCTTCTGTGACCCTGTCTCCTCACACAGGGAATGCTCTTGGGCTGCAAAACAAACATTTTCAGGTGAACCTCTACTATCCCTTGTCCTATAATGGTCTTCAAAAATCTAATTTTTTAAAGACATGTTGTAAAATGTCTTAATAAACCTCGATATTAGCAAATCAGCTGTAAAATTTTCCAGAAGCTACATTCAATTTTCATAGTGCAAAATGATTTATCAGGAAAAATCTTGTCCGAATTTGCAATACTGTATGCCTTGGGCATACACCCAAAACACTGCTTCACAATCTCTGTCCCATATTTCAAGAATATTGCTACCATCACCAGTTCAGTGATAGTGACATCAAAAGAAGAGTCCAAATCAACTTTTTAAGTGGTGAAATCATACCTGACGCAAATCTTTTGAGTAACAGGCAACAGCCCAAAAGCCTGAGTCTTTTATGTTCTCACAATGTTTCAAATCCAATTGTGTCAGTCTCTCGCACCCAGCTACAACTGCCATCAAACCTGCACCCGTGATGCCTTTTAAGCCACGCATCTCTAAGTCAGAGAGCTCCTCTAGTTTGCCAATATGCTCCATTCCTCTGTCAGTTAATCTATTGCAATATGAAACGTTCAACTTCTTTAACTTCTTGCAACTGCTTGACAGAGCAGATAACCCATCATCCCCAATTCCAGGACATCTGCAAAAAGTTCAAAGATTTGAGCAGGAAACCACAATATTGTTAACAACATTGATTAGATTTGCATGACAAAGTTACTGGTATCAAATTACCGGTATAAATCAAGTTCAGAAATCTTGGTGCAGTTGGAAGCAATATAAGACAATCCCTTGTCAGATATGTTGGTGCAAAGGCCTAACTTCAAGCACTGAAGTTCTGAACACCTTGACAAGTGATTGAGTGCTGCATATGAGTGGAATCTTCAATTATGTTATCAAAGAGAGAAGAAAAAAATAAATGCAAATTCACAAATTTGAGTAGCTTTGGCACAAGGTAAAGTTTTTGCTGTCTGACTAGATGATCACGGATTTTAATTGTAAAAACAGTCCTTACATAATGCGAGGTGTTATCACATACAATAGATCTAATAGCAGTCTTATCCTTCTCAGACCTCACATACAATGAGAGCTTTATGCGCTAGGTTGTCATTTCTGTATATATTCCATAGAATTCCCAAAGAAAATGTTAGCATTTATTTACCTCTATCAATGACACCACAACACTCTGTCAGGTCAAGCTCCTCAAGCAGCATGCAGTAAGACCCAAGCATTTCAAGACTCTTCTCAGTGATTAAGTTACAAGACTCCAACTTCAGGCACACAAGGTTTCTACAATTTTCCACTATAGTGGAAATTGAAGCATCAGTAATGGAATCACAAGTAAGATTGAGGATTTTCAGATTGTTACAGCCAGTCACTAGCAGCTTGATGTCTGCATCTGTCAGCCATGAGCATTTACCCAAACTGATTTCAACCAAAGATTTGCATCCAGTGTGGATGGTCTGGATGGTATTCTCAGTAACACAAGCACCATCAAATATGAGGGAATTCAAACACTTCAAGTCCTTCAACCAATGAAGAAGAGTTGAGGAGAGCTCCTGCAACATACAACTCATGGAAACTTTAACTCGCAATTTAATTAAAAATAGGTATCGGTTCTTTGCAACTACTAACAATTAGCAAATAGTAGCAGGTAGCTATTGGTGTTCAGTAGTTAACAAAAATTACTCACGACCATACAATGACTAGCATTAAGGTGGACAAGGCTACGATGTCCTTTGATTACAGAGCATAAGCCAGTTGAACTAATTCCCTTGCATCTAGATATGTCAATTGCCTGCAACCACAACGGTAAATTTTTCAATATGCAAAATAGACCACTTTTTCCCACTGCTCTACTACCACAGTTATAATCTTGAGGGGTTCCAGTTCCCACTGTTAAAAACCATAAATAGTTCAGATATAAAGTTAATTTATCACGTATCATACAAATAATCTCTCGTCTCCAAGTGATGAGGGTAAAAAATTCAGTTTAAGGATCATGGTATAGTCACTCACATGTACGCTCCAAACCAAAGACAATATCAAACAACTCAGATCCGTATCCTATATATTCAATTTTCCTAATGAAGCTTGCTAAAATATGAAATTTTCCAGTGTTAAAAACCATAAATAGCTCAGCGATGAAGTTAATTTATCAGCAAATTACAAAAATAATCTCGTCTCCAGGAGAAGAAGGCGCAAATTTCAGTCTAAGGATCATGGACTAGTTACTCACTTGTATGCCCTAAACTGAAGGCGATATCAAACAGCTCAGATCTGTATCCTATATAATCAATTTTCCAGATGAAGCTTGCTAAAAGATCAATGTTTCCACGGTTAAAAACCATAAATAACTCAAATATGAAGTTACTTCATCAGTATAGCATATAAATAATCTCGTCTCCAGGTGATGAGGGTGAAAATTTCAGTCTAAGGATCATGGTCACTCACATGTTTGCTCTAAACCAGAGACAACATCAAATAACTCAGATCCATCATATATATTCAATTTTCCTGATGAAACACGCTAAAAGATTAACGCTTCTACTGCTAAAAACCACAGATAGCTCAGATATTAAGTTAATTTATAAGAGTATTATACCAATAATCTCTTGTCTCCAGGTGATGAGGGTGCGAGTTTCAGTCTAAGGATAATGGTCTAGTCACTGACATGTATTCTCTACAACAAGGGCAGTATCAAACAACTCATATCTGTATCCTATATATTCAATTTTCCTGATGAAACTTGCTAAAAGTTCAATGCTTGGCTGGGAACCAACTCATGTTCTATGGGTACAGCATCATAAAGTATTACTACTCCGTAAATCTCAAATCACTACATGATGCACATACAATATGATAAATGATGAATAACACAAATAACAAGAGCTCCACAATCACTAAAGAAACTGACAACAAAGACAATTCGTGCTGTCTTGCAATTGAAATGATCAGTTCTTTGAAAACTATGCCATTGAATTCCAAGCATGTGTAACAATCAAAAGTACTCATAGTGCAAGAACAAACTAAGTTGTGTAACAATCAAAATATTTTCCATTCACGTTAATTATTTCTCCCTAAATATATGTTCTATCTCAATATTAACTCTATAAACATTTCAAAAATGCCATGTTAAATGGGACCAGGCCGTGACTGAGCTTCACAAATTTATCTGCACATTCAGTCATTCACATCATGTTCCTCAGTACCTTGTCCATGGCATTACCATTTCTCCTGAAAATATGTTATTTCAATTGGGACATAAACAGCATAGGATTACCACTTCTATTAGCTTTCCCAGCAAGATATTACAATTTAATCGCAATCAAATAAAGTTTTGCCTTTTGCCCCAAACAAGACAATTCGGCAGTTTGAACTTGAGTTTCCAACTTGGAAGATTCATATTCACCCTGTTAACTGTTTACGTGGCCAATGCCCAACAAATCTCCTTGTGTAGCAGAACAAGGATAAAATTTTGGGGAAAAAACAATGAACAAGGGAAAGAATGTTGGGTTTAACTTTCTTGAACTTGGTAATATTGGACCTTGGAGGAAAGAAAGGTAAGGGAAAAAGCAGGAAAGGTCATTAATTAAGTATGAGAAAAGAGGAGGAGAGTAATCGAATCTGAATTCCTCGCCCATTTTGGAAGGTCTACATGAATGGAGGAATTTGGAAGGAATAGACACACCCCAGAGTGCTCTTTCCTTCCACTTGCAACATCAACAAATACAACCATGAATGACTACACAAGTTTCATCTCAGGAGTCTCCCTATATGCGCAGAGTCAGACGAGGATAGAGATAACAGAGAAGAACTAGAGATTTGAACAAGCATACAAGGTGAGATCTATCTCCCTTTCTGTTATGAACATCTCATCACATAAGATTCTCTAAAAACAGAATTTTCCTTCATTTCAAGCCTCTAAAATTGCTTCTATTTGAAAGTGAAAACAAAATGCTACTACTAATATCATTAAAATCCTCCCTCCTAGCATCCTAGAAGGCATTTAAAAATACTAATGATATCAGTCACTTCATGATCATCCGCATAACTTATACAGGCTATCATTTATTAAACTAACCTTGAGCAGAGGGCAACCATCGCCCAGAAAATGCAAGCCAGCATCGTCCACCGAAGGACTTCCCACCATCGCCAAACTCTCCAGCATCTGCAGCGATGCAATTGAACGCAGTGACTCACTTGTGACCTGCACCCATAACCCACAATTCTGACACAGCAACACAAACCCACCAGCTCGCAGTAAACAAGAAACCATAAAAAATCAACGGAGAGAGAGAGAGAGTGCTTGTTTGGATTGTACTACCATTTAATTACCTCGAGATAAGAAATGTCAAGATACTTTAAGCCCAAGCACTTCTTAGTGAGTAGATCAATCCCAAGATCGGTGATCTCCGAACACCATTTCAAGCTCAACCTCTCTAAACTGCCGCACCCAACGGCTATATGCGCCAGCCCAACGTCCGTGACATTCAAACACTTGTCGAGCCGCAGATCCCTAAGCCCCATGGCGCACGATAGCGCCTGCGCCTCCCTATCACCAAACCCACAGCAGTAAGACATGTCCACCATTTCCAGCCTCGAGCTGCACGCTCTCACCAGCATCTCCAGCCCCACGTGCCTCAGCCCGCTCGCCCGCCTCAAAACCAAAGACCTGACTCGCGGAGTCCAGCACATCGAGTCCGAATTACCCACAGTCAGCATCAGCGCCGCCATCCAGTCGTCGACCCGCGGACACACGGATAGATCCACGATCTCAACGCGTGGAAACTTGGCCAGCAGACCTAAGAGGAACTCCGGACGGAGGACTCGGAGTCTGGTTCGACTCAGTGAGTCGACTCGGTAGAAGGATTTGCATACCAGGCGGAACGATTTCTTGTCAACGTCGTCCGTGAGTTTGGTTCGAATGCGGATGAGGAGGTCTTCGGTGAGGAGAGAGAGAATTCGGCATCGCTTCATCGAGATGCACACCAAAATGAACTACTTGGTGTAAAATTTGATGCCTGGTGTTGGGCACTGACGCTTTTTATGTAGGGACGAAGAGGAAGAGGACGCGGAGATGGAGGAGGGAGAGGGTCAGACGGTGGCGGGAGGAGAGGAAGAGTCGCGTTTTCCGCAGCACTCGCATGACGTTCGTCGGTAGCTTCTCCTTGCTCACGGCAAAGAATCGGGCGAAACTCGTTGAGTTAGAACGTTGGAGATGAACCGAGATGCAGACTCGAGGAAAGAGAGAGAGAGAGAGATTGTACCGTGAAACTTGGGGGTACCGTTCCGGCTCTCTGCCCGTATATCTGTGATATGCAGGTGACCGTTTCGAAATTCTTACGTGTCATGAATCCAGTGGTCAGATGAACCATCGAATGCCACCCCGAAGGAACAAGTTGAAATGACGTAAACGCCCTCTCATGAGTAAGAATCTAGACACGTGTATTGCCCGAGGCGGGAGGGCGTTTTCAGAACGAAGGACGGAATATATCCGCCGCTTTTGACCTCATCATAAGACCCGTGAGCCTCCCGATCCCGTCCGCGCACCTCAACGTGGAAATACAGTGGGACACGTGGCAGAAAAAGAGCGGAGCGAGTAGGGGAGCCGAGGATGGTGGGAAAAGCTGTACCGCACCTTCTACGAAACGCCCATTTTCGTACGGCTTATAGGTATGAGTGGGGCCCACTAACGTGACAACGGGCCGTACCGACGGACAAGAAAAGAGGAGTACAAATTCCTTACCATCTTTTTGTTTTTATTATTTTTTATTTTAACAAGTCAAAAGTCACATTTATTAATTTATATGCTTCAAATGAGTGGGATCGCTGCACTGTTTCTTCTTTTAATTTAATTTTTAAAAGAGCATTTAAAACAAAGAGCATTTAAAACTGGGGCCCACATATCATCACCCAAGTTTCCACTCTTAATAAATAATATTTATTGCTAAAAAATTGCGTCAATTATTCACACTGAACGCTAATGACCGCCCATGGGTTATTTTACTAATTAAAAATGGGTCAGTAATATCTCCTCTAGTTCATCGCACATTATTAAAAAAAATATGAATCCATATTT
>JAODPA010104671.1:0-20597 GCA_025585075.1 Nepenthes mirabilis
ATAATTTTCGAAACATATAAAATATTATATACAAAATATATGTAAATAAATATCAAATAATTGAGGTAAATACATTCACAAAGTTAAGGTTCCAATTTTTTAAAACTAAATTATGTATAAACCCCAAAATAAACAAGAGAAAACAGTGGGGGGTGGGGTTAGGTTTTCCAACGAACGCAATACCTCACAAAACTTTAAAATCGGATACAAAATCAATAGATATGCAAGCTCAATACATGAGTATCATAAAATACATACTTTGATTAGTATTGAAACAAAAATGCCCAAAAGAAATTGAATGAAAAGTGCAACAAAAGAAAGGAAAGTATATGGGTGCACTTACCTCAACTCGATCTACAACCTCCTCAACAAGCTCCAAGTCAGAAACGAACTCGAGTGCTTCGATCTTCTCTTCTCTCTCTTCTCCACCGTGTCCTCTGTCTCTCCTCTCTTCCTTTTCTTCACAAAAATGATAGAAAAATAGAACGCGCGACCTTAAATAGGTGAACTGGCGTTCCATCATGCATCGGGTATGCTTCAAGCGCCCCTCCCAAGGAATTGGCACTCGAGTGGTGCCTCGAGCGCCCCTCAAGTGCCATGCTACTGGAATCGGCGTTCAAGTGAGGCTCGAGCATGGGTCAAGCCTAGGTCAGGCCTGCAATGAGCTAGCTTCACGCGCACATGATCCGAAACATGTTTCAACCCTTCTAACCCAAATTTTCATATCATTGGACCCTAATTTTGATTATATTAGCTTAATAAATTATGATCTTTATAACTTAAAACTTGAATTTTATTTACAGATTAACATTTCAAGGTTTATAATGCCAATTTCTAATTTTGCCAATTTTGGGTCTTTGGGCTTTTCAATCCAATTTCTCCCATATCAATTGACCTCAATTCATTATATTAACTTAATTACTCATATTTACTATATTTTAAAAATTGGTACCTTATAGCACATGTTGATATCTGGTGATTAGGATTAAATTCGGAAGGTAATTAGGATCAGATGATGATGGATTGTAATGTATTGTAATTGATAATTTGACATTAAAAAGTTATGCACTCCATTTTGTGATGAATAAAAAATGATAATAACATGATGTTGATAACGATCATTTAAGTTATGCTTATGTAAATTATTATGATAATTATTTATGCTTTTGTAGATAATTTTTATGGTAATGATTTTGGTACCTAGTAGTATCTTTAATGAATCTGATACCGTATTCAAGTCGTACGAGGTTAGAGCCATTTGATATGGTATCATATGGATCCTATGTGTAATGATTATATATTTTATGGACTTATATGTAATATGACGTCTCATTAATTGTATAAAAGGTCGCAGGATATCACAGTATATGTTGAATTGAGGTCACTACATTTGAATTTAGATATTAGATATTCTGACCAACTCCCGATTAGGAGATATTTGTTCTTAAAAATTCCTTTCTATCGGGAGATAAGACTTGGACGTAGTGACCCTTTCATTTGGATGATTTGATTAAATCTTATAACATATTCAGACATCTTATTATATCTAACAAGCTTAAAGATTGCACTCGAAATCACAAGTGATAAAATATAGTCAGCAAACTTATTATGGGAGACAGAGTACATAGGTGGTCAAACTTGTTAACCTAATTTACATTTGATATGGCCTAAGGACATTGAGAGTATGTATAAACATTTCTTAAACTAGTTTTTAAATAATCAAAACTCAAATTTAGTTCATGATTTGTATTTCTATATAAATTTGTATTAGAATTTAATTTGGACCTATATTTTAGATTTGGATTTGAGATTCGTTGATTTTACCCATAAATGGGTCTTGGTATACTTTGTATAAATGATTTTAACTATATATTTTGATCCAAAATTTTAGACTATCTGTTATGATACTGTTTCGATTTCTACGAATATTATTAGATTATCCGACTATCGGATTCTACCTGAATTCACAAGCTGATTGTGCATTAGATTTAGACTTAGATGTGGACTTGGATTTGACATTTACTTATTGAAATCAGTCCGGATCACTTCTATTTCTATATATATACATATATATATGCATGTTCCGATGAGGAATGTTTTCTAATTGGATATTTATTTTGAATTTGGATATTTAATTTGAGTACGAAACTATCATTAGATTTTAAATTTCAAATTTCTATTGGGTTTATTATTTCGACGATTTGAATTTATTCTGTTAACTAATTGGGTATTTATCTGTTTGACCCTCCCTTTGATTTATTAGACTTATTTTGTTTAAATGTGATCCTTGTTGAGCTCTAAGCTCATGTTTTATATTTTGTCTCTTCAGAGTAAAAGGTTCGGATGTATTATAGGAGTAAGAATGTGATCTATTAGTTGTTCTCTTGATTTGGTGAGTTTTAGCTCTATTATGATTTAAATTGATATTTGATTTATGAATAGATTTTAGATTCGACCAAGTATAGGCCCATGGTTATATTTTGAGAGTAGTTGAAATATTATATTATATATTGATCATGATTATGGTTAAATTGTCACTTCCCTTATGATGATAGTAGAGAATGTCGTATTTATATTGTCTAGACAGTTGTCCGATCAGGTATTGTATGGAATTTGATTTGTCAGATCCTATATATTTAGTTTGTCACACCAGGATTTTTAAAGTTTAATGTTATTTATTAAATTTATTTGAGATTTTGAATTTTAGGGATAATAGTTAATTAGACTTGCTAATTTTTTTAGTCATGATAGCTACTCACTCTTACAAGTATAATTTCTCAAAAGCCACTCACTCCTTCAAACAAACTAAACGGAGCTTAATCCTCTACTATACACTCAATCCCCATATAGACTTGCATCCTTACATTTCTCCTTCTTATCTTTCTTAATCAATTGGAAAGATTACTAACTTGAGTATCGAATGATATATTGGAGAATAAGTCATATATTTCTCTTACATCTTGTTTGTTAGTTGTGGTGTGTAGGACTCAAGTTTAGAGTAACGAAGATTAGACCGATACCCGATCAGACTCCCGAATAAGGCAGTTTCCTAATTTGTTCAACAAATTGGATCCAGAAATGCATTAGATATATTACATAAATCCTTCCTAATTTTAACTTCTAATTGTATTGTAAACTCTTAGCTGTTGTGCAACTTGAAAATATTAATTCAATTTAAGTTAATGATAATCAATTATCTCTCATATTTTTTATGTGTTGCTTTAGGTATTTGATTACTTCAAATTTTTTATAAATATAATCTTTTTTATATTTTTTACAAGCATTCTATTCATGATCGATAATTGATCTAATTTTAAAAATTTATCGTACACCAATAAAATATTTTCTAGATAGCCAACCAAAATTAAAGCTGATGCATGCTGGATCTGCGTTGCTAATGAATTAGGGTGCTACTTGGTCATTGGGTTGAATTGAAGCGAGTCTAGTCTCCATACTCCTCAGCCTAAATCCTGCACACCACAATTAAAAAAAAAGGTTAGAGGATCAACAGGACTCGCTCCCTAGTATATTCTCCGACGCTCATGTCAGTAATTTTTATCAACAGATGAAAGATGCAGAAACAAACGTATACGAGTGATAATGCAGGGAAGGGATTTTTCAGTCTAATCCGAAGGTTACGCTAGGCGTGGAACAGCTTTTGTGGTGATGCACTCATGGGGAGCGGCTTTGATGTCTAGGAGGCGAGGATTGTAAGAGAATTCTTACAAGGCTCTACGAGCAAAGTGTAGTCTCTTGAGAGCTCTTTGGAAGTAGCGTTTGAGGGTTTGTTTTAGTGTGAATGCAAGCATCTGAGGGTTAGTATTAGTCTCAACATAGACGTCAATGCGAGCACACCCTTAAAGTCTACCTTAAGGGCTTTTTATACCCTCTAGGCAGCTCAGCCTTGCTTGGGTGCCAAGGCTGACTAGCAACTGCCTTATCCAAATTTGGTGGGCAAGTATAGGGATTGTGGGTGCCAATTAAGGCAACCAAGATCAATTAAATGGGATACTTTCTTTCCTTAAGAGGACACTGCATGCAGAAAATATTAAGGTTGTCATCATGAGAGATATGCTGAGTTGGAAGTTGCCATTTATGGGGAGATCGTGATCTGGGGTAATATTTAGGATTCTAGCTTGTTAATGTAGGTGATCTTCAGTACACAGGGATGGTATTGTGGGCCGCCTGAATTGGGTCATAGCCTTCTTGGGCCATCCAGCCTACTCAGGTATCGTTTCGGTCAACGAAAGCATTGACCAGCCTCTGGCACTATGGGTTGAATGCCTCTTGGGCCTGTCGCTGGATTCATGGATCTTTGTATTGGGTTGGCCCATTTTTATTGTCCCCATGAGAAGCCCCCATGCAGGGAGGTTTGATTTTTCAAACCCCAGAATGTTCATGATGGGATGTGGCATGCCTCATCGTTTTCTCCTTCTGCTCCTTCCCCAGGCCGTCCTCAAATTCCCTCCATTACTGTTTCTAGCATGGTCATGCATCCGTGATTCTCTGTAGATTTTCTATGATGGGGGATCTTTGGCATTTAGTGCCCCTTTGATTTCTTCGTGTGCCATAAATTAAGGGCTTGCTCTGTCTCTTTGCATCACATTCTGCCCCTATCAATGAAGTGGCTTGGGAACCCAAAGTCGACATGAGGCTTGAGTTCCTTGCTGCCAGGATTGGTGGGAGTTCATCTCCAATGTTCGAAAGCGTCATCCTAGGATGCACTAGCAATCTGCTTTGGTAACCCTTTTTCCATAGGGAGCCACTTCGATCACCTCTTTTCGTGTCCATTCTAGAGTCATGCTGTAAGGCCCAAGATTTTTAGATCAAGTAAATCATAATTAATTAAGGACAAAGGATGCAGAAAAATTTTGATTAAGGGCTCCGACATCTTTAAACTATTAAAATTAAAATATGTGAATTTGGAGACTTTTACCGACCTAAAAATTTTGATAAGAATCAAAAATTCATTATGCTAATTATGTTATAAACTCAGAAGCCAAAGGTTCACCCTGGGACACAATAGTAACACGAAAAATTATCCAATGGACCCAAAGAACAACCGATTTAATTCTTGTTAATAAAAAGACAACCTAGTCACTAAAATTTTAACTAATTATTAACCGAATTTCAACCGATTATTAACCACAATACTTTATGGACTCAAAATTTTATAGTTTTGTACCTTATGGAGTATTTTGTATATTTTGAGTTAAAGATGTGCTTGTATATTGATGATGTACAAATAGTGTAGTTTTCATTGTATTTTGATGGATGTATATACTTTCGCAGGTAATTTTAGTTTGTATTTTTGTATCTAGTGGCATCTCACTATCTGACGTTATGTCCGGAGATGTGACATTGGAGGCATAAATATATTGTGGCAGTTGGATCTTATAATGGTTGTTGATATGTTATGTATATGTTGTATAGGGATATTTATAGGTTTGTATTTAGTCTAATGGTCATTTTACAATTGGAACCTTGCCGATTTTCGATTAGAATTATTGGGGTCATCACACCAGTAGTCGACCTAGCCAAGTTATTAAGCACTAAGGTTGAACTGACAACCTATGAACTAGCCCAAAAATACCATGAATTATTCACTGCACCATGCCCCTAATTAATGCCAGAACTGGCTAACAGCACTCCAGTAGATGCTCGAATTAGGGTAATTGAACCGACCCAGGTTCGGCCCCCAAATCGGCCAAATTGGCACCCCAATCAACTAGGTAATCATGAGGTAATATTAAAGTATCAACCGGTAAAATATGCCTCAAACTAGCCCCCAAACTGGGCCTCAAGCCCGCAAGATGAACCAGCCAACATGTTAAAATTTTCAGGTAATGGATTTGCCTTGAACCATGGAACCAGTACATCAAACCAGTTCTCAAATGATGGAAATTAATAGTAAAGCCAGTATGGACCAACCTTTGAACCGACTCTTAAATCAGGCATGAGCCGATAGCCGAATCCGAAGGTAATTGTGTTAAAATTAGATTGAAGAAATCAACCGAAACTAGCCCTGGACCAACTACTGAACCAGCAACCAAATTAGCCAAATATATTACATGTTAAATCTAAATTTTAACATATGTAAAAGTTTGAGGTTATAACTACTAAAATAGATAACGTATTGATTTTTGTTACAATTTATGGTTTATTACTAAATATTATATTTTATGATTGTATATTTTGATATTATGGAAAGTTTATATGAAAGCTTGCAAGTTTCAAGAATGGTGATTATTTTCTTTCGAAGTAGAGAAAATTAAGAAAAAAGTATTAAGAACAAAGTAAGATCTTCCGTATGAAGTTTTTGAAAAATGGATTAAGAAACTAGACTAAGAAATTATTTTCAGTAGATAATATTCACCGGTATGCCTTAGAATATTACAGTAAAAACTCAAGACCTGCCCTTTTCCATGCAATAACTTTTGGCAGCATAAATTATGACCCCATATACTGGGTTAAAAATATACCGCCCACCTCTAGGTACTGAATAGGAAAGTCTGGCCTTAGATTGTGTGGAAGCATACACAATCCTTTCTTCAATTAACCGTTCCGTTAACTGGTAAGGCATACTAGCCCTAATCCCAAAAGATAAATGCTAAATAAGATTCAGTATATTACTTAAGAAAAAGAAAAGTTAAAAAGGCAAAAGTTCGTACATGTTTTTAAACGATTCCTATCCCTCTCAGTTATATATTTATTTTAAGTATAACTGTGCATATCTTTGCTTATATGTACTTTGTTGAGCATTTATCTCACTCTCTTACTATTTTTCTAACCCTTCAAATGTCGATCATGAGTTGGTACTGGATGAGCAGGAGTAAAGACAAGAGTAGTTTAGGCTTATGTATTTATGTATTTTGATCAAACTGTAGTGGGTGTATGAAATCATGTAATTGATTTTGTAATGAAATAAACATGACTTTGGTATTATTCATTGTTATGTTTCTGTAATTTGTTATTATGGTCATTATTTATATTTCTGCGAGATTTTATGGTAATGAATTTTGGTTCTTAGTAAGCATCTCTGAAGAGTCCGATACTATATTTTATTCATATAGTGTTGGAGCCACTTAGGATGTGGTAATTATGTAGATCCTATATATAATGGTTATATATTATCTATACCTGTGTATAATGTAGTGTATTATTATGTTTAAGTAATCACGGATATTAAATAGAAGGAAGGAGATTCGTGACACAGGCCTACCGCAGTTTTTGAGTGGGGTGAAGCTTTCCTTTCACTCTGCCTTCGCCCCAAGCTATTGCTAGTTTTCAAAACGGGCTGCTGCTGGGGCTTCTACTGTCTCCAGAGCCTCGCTTTGCTGCCGCTAGGGTTGGTGATGGATTCCCAAGTTCGAGGCTATTTTCTCCTTATTGCAGGGTGAGGCTTTCCTTATCCTTTGCCCACCTCTCTTCGCTTTACCGTTTTACCAAATGCATGCCAATGTCTCACTTGGACTTCTTCAGTCGTTTGCCAATCTAGGAGTTTTTTATTGTTGAGTTCTATATATTCCTTTTTCTTTGTCACTTTCTTTTTGTTGTACGTCAGTCTCTAGAGGCTTTGTAACTTGTAAAGAAAAATTAATCAATGAAACTAGCATTTACCTTTGCCCATACTATTTTCATCTTTGATTTTTTTTTCACGCCAGATCGGATTATTAACCAGTCAAATTGGCTGGATGTCAAACTAGATCACTGATCAGTCATGCAGGTTATATGTCGGTATGGATTGTTGATTAATCAAATCAACCCGGTGCCAAACTAGGTCACAGACCAGTTGGACAAGCCGAAGCCAGATTGGATCATTGACCAATCAAATCGGCTGGGTGCTAAACTGTGTCATAGACCAATTAGACGAGCCGGAGCCAAATTGGGTCATAGACCAGTTAGGCAAGCTGGAGCTGGACTGGGTCATTGACCAATCAAACCCGATAGAAGCCAGTTTGGGAGACTGATCGGTCAAGCGGGCCAAAGCCAAATTGGCTTGTTGACCAATCAAATTGGTTGGATTCCTAAGTGGGCCATCGACCTGTCAGTTCGGCTCTGTGCTCATCATATCTATCCATTGTTGATTGGTGTCCTCGAGAAGTGGAGAGTAGTGGCTAGGTAGTTATGCCGTTTTGGCTTTCGTCCTGTCCCAATATGCCACATGTCTGTCATCCATTCGGTGGCAGGTTGTCATTCATGGCATTGGACAATTGACATGCCTAGATGTCCTCCGATGCTGACACGTGTTAGATCATCATGCGCGTGCCTTTTTGAGGTTCCATTTGAAATTTGAACCACTTCCCATATATAAAAGGAATCCCCTTCGTTGCCGTATGTGCTTCTTCTTCTTCTCGAGCCAATATTTCTCTCTTGCTTTTTTATGCCTTACTATTTTTTGTGTCGATGGCTCCTCCCAAAGCTGACTTGATTCATTCTGCTCTCACTATCATCGACATCGAGGCATTGTATTTGCAGTACAATATTCTAATTTTCATTATGTATGCAGTGCTAGGGGAGCACGATAGGGCCTATTCTCCTCTATAGGGGTCTGTTATGGTTTATGAGGCACACTTGTAGAGTGGCCTTTGCTTCCCCCTTCTAGGGGAGTTGTGTGAGATCCTAGTGGCCCTTGGAGTCCCGATAGCGAGATACCATGCCAATGCCATTAGGTATTTATACTCTCTGTGTGTATTTCTTCGTCACTAGGGGAGGGTGCTGATGTGGTGTCTGTGTAGGTAATCTTCCAGCTCTACCAGAGTGGAGTTGGATCTTACTATCCCCTCGAGAGCTACACATAAGTGGGTTCATCCCAGATTATGCCAAGAACTGAAAGAACTGATTCTTTTTTATCAAGGTATCTCCTGACTAGCCCCTTTCTAAGGATTGGGGCAACATGCCAATGCCCTTCACCGGTAAGGTCTCGCATGAGGAGGTGGAGTCCATCAAGCTGCTAACAAAGCTAATTTGAGCAAACCTGGACAATTTCAAGAAGGACCGCCTCCTATCCTCTAAGGCGCTTGCATTGACACAGTGGGGTCTTTCCATTGAGGGCACGGGAGTCATCATCCCTCAATCTGCTCAACCTAAGAGGAAGTCTAGGAATATGTATATTAGGGATCTATATGAGAGTCCATCCCAGCGGCAGAGTGCATAGTCTTCGGGGTCTTCTTCATCCTCCATCGCCTAGGGCCCTGGAGAGTCATCAAGAGGGTTGGCACTTGCTGCACCCTCAAATGTCGGCACCACTGACGCTGATGTCAAAGCTGCTATTGCCAATGGGCACCCCGCTTTCATAGCAGGTGTTTCGAGTGAGTCGGCAGTAGGGGTTGGCTGGGCCAATTTGTAAGCTAGCCTAGGCCCATCTCGAAGCCCATCTGGAGTCCTAACAAATAGTCTAATAGGAGGCTTAGCGAGCAGGCCTTAGGGGGGCCTAAGAGGAGGCCCATCTGGCAATTCAGTAGGAGGTCCAACTAGAGGCCTAGCCAGAGGCCCAGCAGGGGGGCCTTGTTTCTTCTTTGCCATAGCGGATGATGCCTGGATTTTCGGGCGAGTTGGCCAAAGAGGGTCCTGGTGTGAACCACCCCACAGAGTCCCAACCGGGGGTGATATCGAGGAGGCAGCTACCATGGAGGCATCTCGCAAGGAGGCTTGTAGGTCAAATTGCCTCAGCTAGAGCAGGCATCCACTCTCGCATCTTCATCCCTAGTGCTCCTGAGTTTGCGGCTACCAGATTGTCTTATATTCAGGTAAGTTGCTAAGAACTTTTCTATTCCAATGGGAATTGCTAAGTTTAACCTCTTTCTCTTGTTCTATTTGTAGGACGATAAGATGATGCAACTCTTGCAAACGTGCTTGTACCAGTGGTTATCCCGGATCTGGATGCTCGAAGGAAAGATCCACCGTTTGACCTAGACAATGGTCGACTCGAGCATGGTGGAGGAGATGCAAGGTCAAGTGGATGCCACCACCTCCGAGTTCAACAGTATTGGGATTGTATCTCAAGTCTTGAGCTTTAACTTTCTGAGGTCATGTGGGAGCTGTAGAGATTTAGGGACGCCTTATAGATGGTCGAGCAGGATCTCATTGTCCTCTACAGCGAGAATATCAGACTTAGAGTGGAGTTGATGACTCAATTCAACTCGGAAGAGGTGGGCCAGGTTCTGAACATGAGGTTCCTAGATGGCATTCACCTAAATTGGTGGATCACTTCCCTTTTTGACCCCACCTTTTCGACTGACATCTTTGACCAAAGGAGTAAGGCTACTCAGTGCTGGTCTAATTTGACTAACTTTGCTGATGGGGAGGGGCCCTCATTAGGCCCTCCAGCTAGCCCATAGTCTTAGGGTTGCCTTCCTCTCTACCTTTTCTAAGAACTTTTCTATTCCAATGGGAATTGCTGAGTTTAACCTCTTCCTCTTGTTCTGTTTTTAGGATGATAAGATGATACAACTCTTGTAGACATGCTTGTACCGTGGTTATCTCGGATCTGGATGCTGGAAGGAAAGATCCATCGTTTGACCTAGGCAATGATCGACCCGAGCATGGTGGAGGAGATGTAGGGTCAAGTGGATGCCGACACCTCCGAGGTTCAATAGTATTGGGATCGTATCTCAAGTCTTGAGCTTCAACTTACTGAGGTCATGTGGGAGTTGTAGAGATTTAAGGACGTCGTACAGATGGCCCAGCAGGATCTCGTTGTCCTCTAGAGCGAGAATATCAGACTTGGAGTGGAGCTGATGACTCAATTCAACTTAGAAGAGGTGGGCCAGGTTTTGAACATGAGGTTCCATGATGGTATTCACCTAAATCAGTGGATCACTTCCCTTTTCGACCCCACCTTTTTGACCGACATCCTTGACCAAAGGAGTAGGGCTGCTCGGATTCTGTTTATTAGGGTTCTATATGAGAGTCGATCCCAGCAGCAGAGTGCATTGTATTCAGGGTCTTCTTCATCCTCCGTCGCTTAGGGCCTGCCCATGACGGAGCTTATGTAGGGCCCCGGAGAGTCGTCAAGAGGGTTGGCACTTGCTAACCCTCAAATGCCGGCACCACTGAGGCCGATGTCGAAGCTGCTATTGCCAGTGGGCACCCCGCTCTCATAGCAGGTGTTTTGAGTGAGTTGACAGTAGGGGCTGGTTGGGCCAATTTGTGAGCTAGCCTAGGCCCATCTGGAGTCCCAACAAATAGTCCAACAGGAGGCTCAGCAGGTAGGCCTTAGAGGGGCGTAAGAGGAGGCCCATCTGGCAATTCAGAAGGAGGCCCAACTAGAGGCCTAGCCAGAGGCCCAGCAAGGGGCCCCTGTTTCTTATTTGCCTGAGCGGATGATGCCTAGATTTTCAAGTGAGTCGGCCAAAGAGGGTCCCGGTGTAAAACACCCCACAGAGTCCCAACCGAGGGTGATATCAAGGAGGCAGCTACCATGGAGGCATCTCACAAGGAGGCTTTAGTATAAAATCGCCTCGGCCAGAGCAGGCATCCACTCTGGCATCTTCATCCCTGGTGCTCCTGAGTGTTGCAGCTACCAGACTGTCTTATATTTAGGTAGGTTGCTAAAAACTTTTCTATTCCAATGAGAATTGCTGAGTTTAACCTCTTTCTCTTGTTTTGTTTGTAGGACGATAAGATGATGCAACTTTTGTAGTCATGCTTGTACCAGTGGTTATCCCGGATCAGGATGCTGGAAGGAAAGATCCACCGTTTGACCTAGACAATGGTTGACCCGAGCATGGTGGAGGAGATGTAGGGTCAAGTGGATGTCGCCACCTCCGAGGTTCAATAGTATTGGGATCGTATCTTAGGTCTTGAGCTTCAACTTTTTGAGGTCATGTGGGAGTTATAGAGATTTAGGGATGCCTTACAGATGGCCGAGCAGGATCTCGCTGTCCTTTGGAGCGAGAATATCAGACTTGGAGTCGAGCTGATGACTCAATTCAACTCGGAAGAGGTGGTCTAGGTTTTGAACATGAGGTACCTAGATGGCATTCACCTAAATCGATGGATCACTTCCCTTTTCGACCGGCATCTTTGACCGAAGGAGCAGGGCTGCTCAGCATCGGTCCAATTTGACTAACTTTGTTGATGGGGAGGGGCCCTCGTTAGGCCCTCCAGCTAGCCCCTAGTCTTAGGGTTGCCTTCCTCTCTTCCTTTTCTAAGAACTTTTCTATTCCAATGGAAATTGCTTTGTTTAAGTTCTTTCTCTTGTTCTGTTTGTAGGATGATAAGATGATGCAACTCTTGCAAACGTGCTTGTACCCATGGTTATCCCGGATCCGGATGCTGGAAGGAAAGATCCACCGTTTGACCTAGACGATGGTTGACTCGAGCATGGTGGAGGAAATGCATGGTCAAGTGGATGTCGCCACCCCCGAGGTTCAACAGTATAGGGATCGTATCTCAAATCTTGATCTTCAACTTTCTGAGGTCTTGTTGGAGTTGTAGGGATTTAGGGATGCCTTACAGATGGCCGAACAGGATCTCGCTGTCCTCTAGAGTGGGAATATCAGACTTGGAGTGGAGCTGATGACTCAATTCAACTCGGAAGAGGTGGGCCAGGTTCTGAACATGAGGTTCCTGGATGGCATTCACCTAAATCGGTGGATCACTTCCCTTTTTTACCCCACCTTTTCAACCGGCATCTTTGACCAAAGGAGCAGGGCTGCTCAGCGCAGGGCCAATTTGACTAACTTTGCTGATGGGGAGGGGCCCTCATTAGGCCCTCCAGCTAGCCCCTAGTCTTAGGGTTGCCTTCCTCTCTTCCTTTTCTAAGAACTTTTCTATTCCAATGGTAATTGTTGGGTTTAATCTCTTTCTCTTGTTCTGTTTGTAGGACAATAAGATGATGCAACTCATGCAGACGTGCTTGTACCAGTGGTTATCTTGGATCCGGATGCTGGAAGGAAAGATCCACCGTTTGACCTAGACAATGGTCAACCTGAGCATGGTGGAGGAGATGCAGGGTCAAGTGGATGCCGCCACCTTCGAGGTTCAATAGTATTGGAATCGTATCTCAAGTCTTGTGCTTCAACTTTCTGAGGTCATGTGGGAGTTGCAGGGATTTAGTGACGCCTTACAGATGGCCGAGTAGGATCTCGCTGTCCTCTGGAGCGGGAATATCAGACTTGGAGTGGAGCTGATGACTCAATTCAACTCAGAAGAGGTGGGCCAGGTTCTAAACATGAGGTTCCTTGATGGCATTCACCTAAATCGGTGGATCACTTCCCTTTTCGACCCCACCTTTTTGACCGACATCTTTGACCAAAGGAGCAGGGCTGCTCGGCATTGGGCCAATTTGACTAACTTTGCTGATGAGGAGGGGCTCTCATTAGGCCCTCCAGCTAGCCCCTAGTCTTAGGGTTGCCTTCCTCTCTTCCTTTTGCTTCTCTTTTTTTTGGGTACATTACACCGCCTATATAGTATAGTTTTTTAACAAATAAAAGAGGATTTTTCTAATCATTGTCATGATTTTGGAACTTTTGTATGGCCTTTCTTACGTACTAGTGTTTGTGGGCTAAGCATGGTTGCTGTCACAGTTGGGTTTTTAGAAGAGTTAGGGCCTCTGTCCCCATGCAGCTACGTCAGATCCTAACTCATTAACCATCATTGAGTGATGATGCTCGTCCCTGCTAGGGGAGTCACCACATGCATCCTAAAAAATACCTTGAGGTTTTGATATCCAACTGCACATGGGACTCTCAGTGCAGGACCAAAGTTCAGATTTAACCACATATGGGCCACTCGGTGTGGGACTGATGTTCAAATTTGACCGCATGTGGGCCAATTGATGTGGGATCAAGGTTCAAATTTGACCATGAGTGAGCCGCTCGGTGTGAGGCTGAGGTTTAGCAACGAGCGAATGAAAATTTGTTTGACTTAGGAGCAGCCTAAGTTGCTCAAGTTCATGTAACGTCACACAAGTATTCATATGGACAAACAAACAAGAAATGGCAATTAACAATAAATAATAGATAGGCAAATAGATTGTTTTATTAAACATGAAACACTTTTACAAGCATGCTCGATAATGTATGCTAGACCAACTTGGGGCTTAGTAAATTATTACTGCTAGTACTTTTTTTGGTGGATGGCTTTCCACATTTTTGGGAGCAATTTGTCATTCTAGGCTCAAAGCTTGTATGCCCTATTCTGCAAGACAGCGGAAATGATAAATGGGCCCTCCTTGTTCAAGGAGAGCTTGTTCCTGTTAGTATTCTTGCCCGTGGCTTCTATACTTCGTATTACTAGGTTCCCCACCTCGAATTATCGAATCTTCACCATTTTGTTGTAGTATTGGGCCATCCGCTATTGATAAGTGACTATGTGGATCTTGGCTACGTCCTATACCTCTTCAAGCAGGTCAAGGTGCTCCCTAAGTCGTTGGGTGTTACTGAGTGGGTCGAATCACTCGACCCGAAGATTGGGCAGTCCAATTTCAACTAGGATGATGGTCTCAGTTCCATAGCATAAACTGAAAGGCATCTCACGCGTCGACTCCTTTGGTGTTGTCTAGTATAACCATAACATGGAGGGTAACTCATCTGCCCAGGAGCCCCCAGCATTTTTTAACTTGGTCTTCAACCCATGTAATAGGGTTCGGTTGGTAACCTCCACCTACCCGTTTGCTTATGGGTAGGTGACTGAAGTGTACACCAACCGGATATCCAAACTCATGCAATATTTAGTGAAGCACTTGCCAGTTAATTAAGTTTTGTTGTCGGTTATGATGACCTTAAGAACCTCAAAGCTACAGACAATATTCTGCTAAACAAATTTTGTGGTATTTTGTTCGGTGATTCAGGCTAATGGGGAGGCTTCAACCCACTTCGTGAAGTAGTTGATGCCCACTATGATGAATTTCCTTTGCTCGGTTGCGACGAGAAAGCAGCCAAGTATGTTGAGCCCCCATTACGTGAATGGCCAGAGGGCCTGAAGGGTCCTCAACCCCATGGGGTGCTCCTGAAGGGTCCTCAGCCCCGTGGGCAGCTAATGGGGCATGTTGTTATGGATCTTGTAGTTTTTGCACTTTTTCACGAAGTCCATAGCATCCCACTTTGGCTTATAATAGCCTTGGTGCATTATTTTGAAGGCAATATTCTTGCCCCTGACATGTGACCTATAGATGCCGAGGTACACCTCACTTAATGTGTAATCGGCCTCCCCCAGTGCAAGACATTACAAGTATAGGGTGGAGTACCCTCAATGGTACAACTTTTCATCCATGATGGTATACCGGTTGGCTATCTTATTTATGTGTTTAGCATCATCCAAGTTCTCTAGCAGGGAACCGTCCATAATACACCTCCAGTAGGGCAACATCCGGTTTTGGCTATCGAAGACTTGTAGCGTTGTGGGCTCTTCTATGCTTGGAGAGGTTAGCACCTCCTGCATGCCTCTTGAATACTGCTCCAGGCTTTCTGCCACAGCTACCCTTACAAGCTAGTCAGCCTTTTAGTTTTCCGCCCTCTGGATGTATATCATCTCAACTTTGTCAAATTTTTGGACAATATTCCTTACATTAGCGAGGTATTTTTCGAGCAGTGGGCTGAGACCTCAAGGCTTTTGTAGATTTAGTTGACAATTAGCTCTGAGTCACTGCAGATGGTTATGCATCTAGTCAAACATTCCTTTGCAAGTTGCAACCCGGTGAGTAAGGACTCATGTTTGACGGTATTGTTGATGGCCAAGAACCCGAGTTTTAAAGAGTATCTTACCTCTAGTCCATCAGGGATCCTCAGAATCACTTCGAGTCTGCTGCTGGAGTGAGTTGATGACCCGTCCACATGGAAGGTCCAATCCGGCACCTCAGACTGGTGGTCGGCATTACCGGGGTGACCAACGTCCGAAATTGGGATCATAGTCTCAACGATGAAATCTGCCTAAGCCTGTCCTTTTATGACCAACTTGGGTCTAAACTTTACGTCGAACTTGCCCAATTTGATGGCCTGTTGACTAGCCGTCATGACATATTGAGCTTCTAAAGGATTACCTTCACTGGTTGGTCGTTCAGGACAACTATTTTATGTGCCTAAAAGTAGGGCCGCAGTTTTCTGACCGAATATATATGTGCCAATGCGACCTCTTGGCATGCATGTAGCAGGTCTCACCGTCTATCAAAATCTTGCTAACGTAGTAACTCGACTGCTGCATGTCAGATTCCTGTCAGATTAAAACGGAGCTCAACACCACCTCCGAAACTACCAAGTAGAGATAGAGCTCCTCACCTTCTTTTGGTGACATCAGGAAAGGGGGACTGGCCAAATACTCCTTTAGTTTCTCAAATGCGACCTAGCAATCGACTGTCCATTGGAAGTCATTCATCTTAATCCCTTATAAGGATTTGAAGAAAGGATGATATTTGTCTCTAATTTTAGCCAAGAAGTAGGAGAGCACCACAAGCCTCCTAGTCAGCTTCTGGATATCTTTCATATTTTGCGATGGGCATGATAACCTTTATCTTTTAGAGGTTGGCTTTGATCCCCCCATTGAAAAATGATGAAACACGGAAGTTTCCTGATGTCACTTCGAAGACATATTTGGCCAAGTTTAATTTCATTCGATATGCTCGGAGGACCTCAAAAGCCTCACTGAGGTCATAAATATGATTGTCAGTGATTTTACTTTTGACGAGTATATTGTCTACTTACACCTCTATATTCTAACCAATTTGAGTTTTAAACATTTTATTCACGAACAGTTGGTATGTGACTCCCACGTTCTTCAACCCAAAGGATATAACCTTGTAACAATGCATTCCTTGGTTTGTCTTGAAGGAGGTATGTTCCGCGTCCTTGGAACTCATTCGAATATGACTATAGCCAAAGTATACATCCATAAAACTAAATAACTCAAGCCCAAAGGTGGTGTCGATGAGTAGGTTGATTCTAGCCTATGGGAAGTTATCCTTTGGGCATACCTTATTCACTTCGATAAAGTCAACGCATATCCACCAAGTATGACAATGGAGAGCCAGTTAGGGTACTAGACCCCCCTAATGAAGCTGACATCAAGCAGTTTCTTTACTTCCTCTCGGATAGCAATGAGCTTTTCAACGGAGTAATTTCTTTGCTTTTGCTAGATGAGCTTGTGGTTTGGATCGAGGTCTAACTTGTGGACCATCATTTTGGTCAAAATTTCGAGCATGTTGGCCAAAGTCCATGCAAAAGTGTCAAAATTCTAATTGAGGAAGGTGATTAGCCGATCTCACAGGGATTTGGCAAGTGAGCCCCCTATCTGCATGCATCTCTCCAGATCTCCGAGATCCAAAGGGACATGGTCGGTCAGTTTGTCAGCTTGGGCTTGCTACAAAGTTGCTTCATCTCTGTGATTGAATTTGTTCGTCTACCGATCCGGAGTGGCCTAGGTGACCTGGGACAGGTACCGGTCGGTCACCTAGTCGCCCAGTACCTCTTCGATGCCATAGGCCATTGGGAGCTTTATTTTCAAGTGTGTGATTGACGTCACGACTTTGAACGCCGTCATGCAGGACCGGCCTAGAATGACATTATATACCGAAGGCAGATCAACTACTAAGAACATCAGTAAGAGGGATGTTATCTTGGGGTATGTTCCCAGGGTGACTTCCAGTTGGATGGTTACTTGGACGTGCACCGATTTATTGTCTAGTCCGTAGAGGGGCCCTTCGACCAGTGATAACTGACTCTTTTTCAATCCCAATTTAAAGTAGGTATCTATGTAAAATAAATCACACGAATTTTCATTATCAATAAAGACTCATTTCAATTAGTAGTCCATAGTGCTATCTGAAGAGAGTGCGAGGACAACTAGAGGGTCAGAGTGGGAAGTCATTACATATGACATATCTTCTTTACTAAAACTAATAATATCGTTCCTAGTTTCAACCCTTAGTTTTTTCGAAGCGGTCCGAAGCTGATCTAACGGTTGACTCGGCTAGGTTGCAACCATATTGACCACTCTGGCCGCAACTTTGTTTCTTGGCTACTAATGCTCTGTCCTTTCTTCACTTGCTTCACTGTGCCCTTGCTCTGGGTTCCGCAGGAACTTGGTTAGGTGACCCCTTCAAATAAGTTCTTCAATTTCTTTCTATGCGGTCCAATAGGCCTTTGTACTGTGACCTAGAGATCGATGGTAGTGATGGTACTTCATCTAATTTCCTCCCTGTGGATTCTTGACCGGCTTCAACCACTTAAAAAATTTCTTCTTTAGGATTTGCATAAGAATGTTAGTTCGGGAGTCATTTAAAGGGGTTAGGTTCAAGGGTCCAAACTCCCTTTGGACCCCTATCTCTAATCTAGGCTGCTTCCTCAAATCTCAAGAGTTGAAGCAATCTCTATTTCTCTTTCTTTCTCCTGGTGGTCCCTGGTGGAGGGGATTCCTGCATCCTAGACGCTTAGCTTCATTTGCCTCTTTAACTACCATGTTAGCTCGAGTGATGGCCTCAACTTCGTGGATGGTTTGGGGATCCTTGTGGGCCATATATTTAAAAAACTCACCTGATTTTAGAGTAGATATGAAGGTGCTCGACTTCACCTCATAATTTAATTGGGGTATCTGGTGGACCTCCGTGGTGAACTTGGCCAGGAAGCTTCTTGGAATTTCGTTTAACCCTTGCTTGATATGGGCGAGGTGCCAAGGCCGTCTCTCCTCCCTCCAACTGGAGATGAATTGGGTTAGGAAATTATCTGCAAGCTCTTAAAATGTTTGAATTGAATTTTGTGGCAGGCAATCGAACCAAATCCAATCGTCCAAGGTCAGTGGAAAGCACAGGCATATAGCTATCACACCCAGGCCTTAGAAGCTTAGCATGGTATGAAAGTGGTTTAGGTGGTCTATCAAATAGATGCTTCTATCATAGGGCACCATGGCCAACATCTTGAACTTTTGAGGGAGCGGTTGCATCCGAATCTCCATTGTGAATGGTGATCGTTTTAAGTCTGCGAAGCATCTGACAGCATCTCCCTTGAACACGTGGTACCACATCTTTTTCACTCTCTTCTCCACTCAAGGGGAACTTGCAGCTCGTTTTGTGTTAAGATAGGTCCTCAACTCTGAATGATTTCACGAGTGGCATGAGGCCAGTCGGCTCTTGTTGATGGTCGGCTGGATGTTACACAAGGCCCCTTCTTGGGTAGGTGGCCTCCGCTCGTCATGTGAGTGACAAGGATTTCGTTGCTCTAGGCTCTTGTTCAGTGTCTTGTGGCCAAGTCGGCCCTCTAAATGGGATCGGATCCTATTGCTAGAAGCTGCCCGAGCTACAAGGTCGTCTGGGCACTGTACCTTTTGGGCCAGTCACTTCTTTCTCTAGCTTCTACGGTTTGACATTGAAGTGTGGGTGGTCGAGGAAGGAGGCCCAAACCCATATCGGCATGCGGAAAGGGCTTAGAGAATTTAGGATATGTTATCCACCTGGTCGGTGAGAGCCTGCATGAAGGGTGCTAGTCGCTCCTTTGCATGGCTACCCGCAGAGGGATCGTCACCATGGGGGACAACATCCTTAATCGGAGTGCTGGTATGGGTTCCGGTGTTGACGATACTTGCTTCTGTGTAGATGGTGGTTAGGCTTTTCATTCACCTTCCTATAGATGGCGCCAACGATGCATCCTGAATTCGGGTTGCTGACAGATTAAGGTACCGTTTGATTTTCGGGTCAAACTAAAATGGGTCTGGTCTCTATACTCATTGATTTAGATCCTGCACACTATAACTAAAAATATGATGCTATAGTATTGGCGGGACTGACTCCCCGATATATCTTCCAATACTCAAGTTACTAATTTTTCTCAGAAAATTAAAGATGTGGGGATAAAAGTATACGAGTGATAATGCAAGGAAGGGGTTTTTTGAATCTAATTCGGAGGTTGTGTTCAGTATGGAGCGGCTTTTATGGTGGTACCCTCGTGGGAAGCGTCTTTGATGTCTAGGAGGCGAGGATTGTGAGGGGATTCTTATAAGACTTTGTGGATAGAGTGTAGTCTATTGAAAGCTCTTTGAAAGTAATGTTTGAGAGTTTATTTTAGTGTGAATGGAAGCATTTGAGGGTTGGTATTAGCATCAACATAGGCGTCAATACGAGCATGCCCTTAGAGTCTACCTCAAGGGCTTTTTATAGCCTATAGGCCATCTTAACCTTGCTTGGGCGCCAAGGCTAGTTGCTAACTACCTTGTGCAAATTTGGTAGGTTGGCATAGGGATTGTAGGTGCCGATTAAGGCAATTGAGATCAATCAAAGGGGATTATTTCCTTTCTTGAGGAGATACTGTAGGCAACAGATATTAGGATTGCCATGAGAGATATACTGAGTTGAAAGTTGTCATTTCTAAATAGATCATGATCTGAGATAATATTTACGGTTCTAGCCGATTAAGGCAGATGATCTTCAGTGCGCGACTATCCAAATTGGGCCATGGCCAGCTCGGGCTATCTAGCTGGCTCAGGTATCATTTCGGTTAACGAAAATATTGACTGACTTCTAAGCCTGTGGGTTGGATGCCTCTTGGGCCTACTACCAAGTCCATAGATCTTCGTATCAGGCAAACCTATTTCTACCATCCCCATCAAAGGCTAGTGGTATTTAAGATAGATTATAATTCTAATATTTTAAAACTATTATTAATATATGG
>JAODPA010104682.1:0-19039 GCA_025585075.1 Nepenthes mirabilis
AAAATATATTTAATCCTGAAAAGGCTATTTTTAATATCTTAAGCTTTTATTTATGTCTTACTATTTTTTCCAATTACCGGGAAAAAAAAAACTGTTTCTTCATTTCTAGCAATAAGTTAAAAGGTGTATTTTGTCCCCCGTAAAATTAGCCCTTTATATGCAGGATATGCGCGCCGTGCGGCACATCAAGGGTGCGTGGCAGCTGTGGGTCCTCTGCGCGAGATAAACAGTGTTCCCTCGATTCCCCAACTGTAAGTAACCCATGGCGGCGGGACAACTATTGCCGTCTTGTTGATAACAAATCTAGACCCGGAAATTTCCTCGGCCTGAGCTTCGTCGATCCCCCGCTGCGACTTTGATTTCTGATTAGCTTCGATTGTTGTTTTTTTTTTTGGCTTTGCCAGCTCCATTTCATCGTTCCGCGGTGCCTTTCCAGAAAAGATAAATTCTCTAATAGGCGAGCATATCTTGCATCAAATTATTTGCATTGTCTTTACTGCGTTCTATCTCCTGTTGTAGATTAAAAAATGTTCATAAGATTTAGGGTCTGATTTCCTGCTTTGCATTGGACATTCAATCTGAATTTTAATGATAAGTTGCTTTGGATTTTGAATAGATTGTGGAAGATATCTCTTGCGGGTGTTGAAGATTTGAGACAGGCTTAAAGGTGTGGAATGAGCGCTAGGAGAGAAAGAAAATGGTGGGTACGAGAAGAGTGGGGAAGTATGAGGTTGGTAGGACGATCGGGGAAGGAACTTTCGCTAAGGTTAAGTTTGCTCGGAATACAGAGACTGGGCAGAACGTGGCGATGAAAATTCTTGCTAAAAGCAGCATTCTCAAGCACAGAATGGTTGATCAGGTAATTTAGATGCCCTCGCAATTCCTCCACTGCACTATGCATCCGATTTATCTAGATGTGAATTCGAGCTGAAAGTTGAGTTTCTGTCTCTTTCTTGTATGTGTGACTGTTGGAAATCTCTCCAATGAAGAAGTTCCGGTCAACGGAATGTTGACCGGCCTTGTGAAGAATGCGGACGGCCAACTGTTGGCCGCCCGCCAGGAAATTCAGAACGACGCTAGCTCAGCAGATTTGTTTGGAGATACGTGATCTCAGACGGTTATGCAGGAGCAGTTGTTTTTGGACAGAGCATATTCTGTCATTGGCTGTACAGAATATTGTCCAATTTTGGTTGGCGGTTACTGATATTAACAAAGGCAAGTTTTGTAACTTGCTATACTATATACACAGAGAGTTAAGTGTAAGAGAGAAAAAGAGAGAATTGTGAAGGTAGGAGAAACTGTAAGCAATCGTGTGAGTGTATTGCTGTTGCTCTGTTCTTCAAGTTTTTTCTCTACTGTGTAACAGGGGAAATTGTTCCCAAATCTCTCTTATAGTGAAACATATTCAGTGGACAGATTGTCCCGTGGTTTTTTCCTTAATTGAAAATGGTTTTCAACGTAAAATACTTGTGTTCATTGTTCTTCTTCATTCACATTTCTTACTGTCTTGTTTAATCGGGAAAGTAGTCCACCCTTTTTCCCAATAAGTGGTATTAGAGACGTGGTTACATACTCCATCTTAATGGCATCCTCGTCATCAAAGAATCTGCCGTTCAGCGTTGAGCAGTTCAACGGGTAGGGCAACTTCATTCTCTGGCAAGAGAGGGTGAAAAATATTTTAACGAGAGAAGGGACAGTGAAGGCGTTGAAGAAGAATGACGATAAGCCTGTAAACCTGACTGATGATGAATGGTAAGATAAGAGGGATCTTGCAAACTGTACCATCAAGTTGTACCTGGTGGACAATACTCTCCAAGAAGTCCTTGGCATCACTGATCCGACGGAGGTCTGGGAGAAGTTAGAAAGCCGTTATAAGTCTAAATCCTTGACGACCAGGCTTCATATTGAAAAGTAATTTTATAGCCTGCGATTGTCGGAGGGAGGGAGCTTTGAGAAGCACTTGGACGAGTTCAACAGGATATTGACGCAGATATCCGCCCTTGATGAAGAAATAAATGAGGACAAGGCGTTGGTCTTGCTGGCCTCCCTGCCGGCCTCTTTTGACCATATTGTTACAACCTTGTTGTTCGGCAAGGATACATTGAATTTGGATAAAGTTATTGCTTCCCTACTCATGAACGAGTCAAGAAAATCACAATGGACCCCAACGTCTGAGGTGCTTGTGATTGAATTAAGGGGAAGAAGTAGAGGCTGTGGTTAAAAGCAAGGAGATAAAGCCCGTAACAAGTCAAGATCAAGGTATCAAAACCTTGAGTGTCACCATTGTGGCAAGAAGGGCCACATTAAAAAGCATTGCTTCAAATGGAAGCGAAAAAATGCGGAAAAAGAGAAAGGTGACAGTGGACGAACAGAAGAGAAGTCCTCCGTCTCTATAGTTACAGCAGGCGGCCTCCTGCTGACAAGTGAAGGAGACGTGGCAAATCTGACGGACGATGAGTCTGGCTGGATAGTTGACTCCGGTGCCACCTTGCACGTCACGTCCAGAAGACAGTTATTCACATCTTATACTCCAGGAGATTTTGGAGTAATAAGGATGGGAAATGAAGGAATATCTCCCGTTGTAGGCAGGAGAGATGTCGTCTTGGTCACAAATAATGGGACGAAGCTTATGCTGAAGGACGTGCGTCATGTCCTTGACATCCGGCTAAACGCCATCTCAGCCGGTCGCCTAGATGATGAAGGTTATTGTAACACATTCTGTGAAAGCGAGTGGAAGCTAACAAGAGGGTCTCTTATTGTAGCAAGAAGTAAGAAGGCCTTCGGCCTGTATCCGATGAAGGTCTGTGCAGTGGCAGGAGATGTAAATGCCACAACCAGCACTGGGACGATGGACCTGTGGCATAGAAGGCTAAGCCACATAAGTGATGAAGGGCTGTCTTACGTGGCCAGGAAAGGCTTAATCACTGGAGCAAAGGAGGAAGGACAAAAAATGTGTCCTCATTGCTTGGCTGGAAAGCAAAGGAGAGTCTCATTTTATGGAGACTCGTCCGGTCCAAAGGCGGAGCTCCTAGAACTAGTTCACACAGACGTGTGTGGGCCATTCAGAGAAAAGTCTTTTGGTGGAGCCCAATATTTTGTTTCTTTTATTGACGACTGCTCAAGAAGGCTGTGGGTCTACCCACTCAATACCAAGGATCAGGTTCCTGGTATTTTTGAGCAGTTCCATGCTCTTGTGGAGCGTCAGACGGGGAAAAAGCTAAAGGCCGTCCGTAGTGACAAAGGCGGTGAATACTTGGGGCCTTTTGATGCCTACTGCCGATCACATGGTATTAGGCACCAAAGGACTCCATCAAAGACTTCACAGTTAAATGGAGTGGTAGAACGGATGAATTGTACGCTCTTAGAGAGAGTACGCTGCATGCTCTCTGAAGCCAAGCTTCATGCTTCGTTCTGGGTAGAAGCATTCCGGACGGTGGTCTACATCATCAACAGGTTACCCAACAAGCCTCTGATGGGTGAAGTGGTAGAGAAGATATGGACGGGTAAGGAGCTGTCCTATGATCATTTGCGAGTATTCGGATGCAAAGCATTCGTACACGTCTCAAGAAATGAAAGGACAAAGTTGGAGCCAAAGACAACACAGTGCGTCTTTTTGGGCTACGGGGAAGATGAACTGGGCTACCGGTTCTATGATCCAGCTACCAGAAAACTTGTCCAGTCTAGTGACGTAACCTTTGTTGAGAATGAGACGATTGAAGACATTGGCAAAGATGCCAAATATGACGATGTGCAAACAGACCAAGTGAGCGCTGAAGCTGTCCGTCCGGCATCATTGGAGGGAGAGGTTCCTGGTCAGGAGACAGTTGAGGATAATGAGGAGGAGGTCATAGCTCCGGATGGCACTACTGAGGGAGCCATTTCTCAACCGGCAGGGAATATCCTTGTTAGACGGTCCTCGCGTAACAGACAGCCGTCTGTCACCAAATGAATACGTCATGCTCACTGACGCCGGAGAGCCTGAGAACAATGAAGAGGCAATGCAGAACGACAGCAAAGGGGAATGGCTGGAAGCTATGAAGGATGAGATGAATTCTCTTCATGAGAACCATACTTTTAATCTTGTCAAACTTCCTAAGGGGAAGAAGGCCCTCAAGAACAAATGGGTCTATCGCTTGAAGCAGGACGAGAATACCAAGAAGCCTAAGTACAAGGCACGGTTGGTAGTGAAGGGCTTCAATCAGAAAAGGGGATTGACTTTGATGAAATTTTTGCCCCGGTTGTTAAAATGTCCTCCGTCCAGGTAGTGTTAGGCCTGGCTGCCGCCCAGGACTTGGAGGTGGAACAGATGGATGTCCGGACTGCATTCCTCCATGGTGAGCTTGAGAAGGAGATCTATATGGAACAACCGGAGGGGTTCAAAGCCAAATGAAAGGAGGAACTTGTTTGTCGTCTAAGGAAAAGTCTGTACGGATTAAAGCAAGCTCCTAGGCAATGGTACAAGAAGTTCGAGTCGGTCATGACCAGTCAGGGGTACCGGCGGACAACTTGTGATCATTGCGTGTTTGTATAGAAGTTCTTAGACGATGATTACGTTGTTCTCCTTCTATATGTAGACGATATGCTAATTGTCAGACGAAACGGAGACCGAATAAAGAAGCTGAAGGAGCAACTTGGACGGTCATTTGCCATGAAGGACCTTGGATCGGCTAAGCAGATTCTGGGAGTCAGAATCTTACGCGATCGGAAGGCAAAGAAGGTGTGGTTGTCTCAAGAGAACTATCTTGAGAAAGTGCTCCAACGATTCGACATGGAGAAGTCAAAGCCCGTGAGTACACCATTGGCAAATCACTACGGGCTGAGCACTCGTCAATGCCCGACTACGGATGACGAGAAGAAATACATAAAAGGCGTTCCCTACTTATCAGCTGTGGGAAGTTTGATGTATGCTTTGGTTTGCACCAGACCAGACATAGCTCATGCCGTCGGGACAGTCAACCGGTTTTTATCCAATCCAGGAAAGGAGCACTGGCCTGCAGTGAAGTAGATCATGAGATATATTCGGGGTACTTCCAAGAGGTGCTTGTGTCTTGGAAGTGATAAACCGCAGTTGGTAGGATACTCAGACGCGGATATGGCCGGAGATATTGACACATGGAAATCCACATCGGGTTACTTGGTAAAATTTGCGGGCGGTGCAGTTTCTTGGCAATCCAAGCTACAAAAGTGTGTAGCTCTATCCACAACTGAAACCGAATACATTGCAGTCACAAAAGCCTGCAAGGAGATGCTATAGATGAAGGAGTTCGTCCAAGAGTTAGGCATCAAGCAGGAGAGATATGTGGTATTTTGTGATAGCCAGAGTGCCATTCATCTATGTAAAATTCTTCACTCCATTCCAGATCAAAGCACATTAATACTAGATATCATTGGGTGCGAGAGGTGCTGGAAGAAGGTCTACTGTCAATAGACAAAGTGACCACGGAAGAGAACGGGGCAGACATGACGACAAAGATTCTACCGAAAGGGAAGAATGAAATATGCTGCAAGCTGGCCGGGCTAACAGAGTTAACTTCCTTATGGTCGAGAGGGGAAGTTTGTTGGAAATCTCTCCCATGAAGAAGTTCCGGTCAACGGAATGTTGACCGGCCTTGTGGAGAATGCGGACGGCCAACTGTTGGCCGCCCGCCAGGAAATCCAGAACGACGCCAGCTCAGCAGATTTGTTTGGAGATACGTGATCTCAGACGGTTATGCAGGAGCAGTTGTTTTTGGACAGAGCATATTCTGTCATTGGCTGTACAGAATATTGTCCAATTTTGGTGGGCGGTTACTGATATTAACAAAGGCAAGTTTTGTAACTTGCTATACTATATACACAGAGAGTGAAGTCTAAGAGAGAAAAATAGAGAATTGTGAAGGTAGGAGAAACTATAAGCAATCGTGTGAGTGTATTGCTATTGCTCTGTTCTTCAAGTTTTTTCTCTACTATGTAACAGGAAAAATTGTTCCCAAATCTCTCTTATAGTGAAACATATTCAGTGGACAGATTGTCCCGTGGTTTTTCCCTTAGTTGAAAAGGGTTTTCACGTAAAATACTTGTGTTCATTATTCTTCTTTATTCACATTTCTTACTGTTTTGTTTAATCGGGAAAGTAGTCCGCCCTTTTTCCCAACAGTGACTTCTTGTTGTCAATTATATATGTTGGTTTCTTTCAAATCATGACAGTTTGATTTTGTTCATATGCTGTCAATGCTGCTGACCTACTTGCTTAAAAGAATACTGTCATTGGCCTAACTGAATTTCGGTATGTGCTGGTCAAATTTGATTGCCTGCCTCCAAATGTAATTTGTTTGGTTACGTATCTGCTAAATTATAGTGGATTATTTATTCCTTGATACGAAAGTACTCTATCAAAATGACAATCCATGAATATTTGCATGCTGTTCCTACTTGTAAATTAGCGGAGGATATGTAAGAAATTGGTGAAAATGGATGCTGGGGGAGTTGTCGTATAGTAAATATTTTGTAATTTTAGAAACTTTTCTTGTTGACCCGAATGTGTGTTGCTTGTTCTGAGGGAGTATTGTGATGATATTCCAGATAAGAAATTTATTCACCTTAGAAATGATCATAGATTTGGTTCTTATAGAAGGAATGATGCTTATCTTGCTTTATGATCTTATCTTTGTCAAGGCAATTTATTTTCTTCTTCATCCAATCAATAACTTTCAAATTACCGTCTACAGATAAAACGGGAAATATCTATAATGAAGATCGTTCGGCATCCTTATATAGTCCGACTACACGAGGTATATGCATGAGAAGCATAATACATTGTCCTAGTGCAAGTCTTGCTTTCTGTAACAGTATATGAAGCCTGGTCAGTTTCTGATTACATTTTTTCATACTGCATTGTGCAATGATTTTGAAGGTTTTAGCTAGCCAGAGTAAGATATATATAATTCTGGAGTTCGTCACTGGTGGGGAACTGTTTGATAAAATTGTAAGTCCATGTTATTTTGGCATATAAATGAGAGATTCTGTGTGATATTTATCCTTTATATACTGACTATATTGTGGTAGTTTAATTCGGCTTCGCCAACAAAGGTGTTAGTTTTATTTTTATAATGATAAATTAGTATCAAATGCCAATGATAGAAACTATAAGAGTCGTGCACATGATACACACTGAGTGTAAGAAAATGTAAGGGGCAGAAAAAGGAACAAGATTATAGGAAATCCTGGAATGTCAATAGAACTCTGGGAGTGTCCCTCCACCATGCATGGTTCACCAAGGGCACTGAAATTGCTGCAGTACTTCCAGCTCCTGATTTTGATCAATTTGAAGTGTCACCCTTGATTCTTATATGCAGGTTCATCAAGGCAGATTATCTGAGAAGGAATCAAGGAAGTACTTTCAGCAGCTTATAGATGCAGTGTCTCACTGCCATGGCAAAGGTGTTTATCACAGAGATTTGAAGGTATACTATCTATACTTCATGTGCAACAGATTTGTAATGATGATTCGAAGCCATTGTGTCTGATTTTTCCCTTTTTTGTACTATTTTCCTTTGTAGCCAGAGAATCTTCTTCTTGATTCATGTGGAAATTTGAAGGTTTCTGATTTTGGACTTAGTGCTCTACCACAAAAGGTAAGCTTTGTTACAATCGATAAGCATTGGATGTATTATTGATTTCTCATCAAAAGGTGCATACCATCTTTGAAACTTGTTTGCTAGGGAGTTGACCTTCTTTATACCACATGTGGAACTCCAAATTATGTTGCACCGGAGGTAATTCCTTTAACAGCCTCAAAGTTACATGAATGCATATTGACAATTTCTGAGCTGCTTTACATGTTCATTTGTTGTTTAGGTTTTTCATTTTTTTTTAGAAAGATGTATGGAGGTTCTTTGACTTGCTTAACCGGAAGAGATCAAGATAAGATGAAAAAAAAAAGAAACAGCTCCATATTCTGATATGACCTCTTTCTTGCTTCATGGCTTCCTTTCTTGAGCAGAATCTGTTTATATGCTGTTTGCATTTTTAGTTCTAAAGCCATCAACATTGGCTCTATTATTTTTTAAAAGATATTAAGCCTCCCCATTTCCTCATTTGTTTTAGGAAAACCACTTACCATGTTGATCAGAGTGCCAACCTTCTACTGCTTTCTAGCACTTCTATGAACTCATGTTTAATTACAGCAATCATATGATCTCCATGATTGTTGTTTTTAACATATTCTGCTTGTAGCATGTGCTACATGCTGTTCATTTTAAAGTGTGCATCTAAATACAGAAATGGTTGTGCATCTTAGATCTTTACATCTTTTTGACGATGTAGTTATTACTTTGTGCTTCACTAATGCTCCTTGCTTAATTATCCTTGTTCATCTCTTTGTTCAATGTCTTGAAAATTTGCCTTATCTATGTGTGTCTTCTTGAAGTGAATGAAAGGCTGTGACAGGTAGCTTTTCTTTTCTTTTCCCCTCTTCAATTGTCATAGATTGTGAATAAATTCATGCTTACTTGTATACCATAGAGATTCTAGTGATCAGGGATGGATCCACCCTTTGCTCGGGTTTTTGTTGGGGGCAGGGGGTTCAACTAACCCTACTGCATTTTTTGTAAACAAAAAGAAATTAGACATACATTTATTAATATTTTAACTGAAATTTTTATTGACCCCACTATTTTTATTGACTACTTATCTATCCAAGATAAATCAATTTTCATCATTTTACGAAAAAATAACATACATATTTTGGATTTCCTCTATTAAAATGTAATAAAACTAGGTATGTGTTAATTTAATGACAGTTTTTATAAAATCGCTCTTTGTATGGACCCCACTAAGAAAAAATCCTGGATCCGCACCATTAGTGATATTGAATTTTATTGTTCTATCATGAATGCTGGTATCTCTTTGCCCCTTTTTGTTGTTGAGGAAGAAAATGTAATACAATCTTGTATGCCATGCCCTCATGTCTTATGCTTAACACAACTTTTTAGGTTCTAAGTGGCCAGGGATATGATGGTGCAGCTGCGGATGTTTGGTCATGTGGTGTCATCCTTTATGTTCTAATGGTGGGGTATCTCCCTTTTGAGGAAACGGACCTCCCTACTTTATACAAAAAGGTAAATCATATCCATTGATTTCCTTTATTCAATAATCTGTTGCTTAGTTTGCTTCATGAACTTTTTGTAATTGCACCATGTAACATTGCTTAAACAAATAAACTGATGCAGTTGGTCATATCCTAATTTATTTATTAATGTGGAGAAGAACCAAATATGCTTCACCACTTTTTGAGTTTGGGCTGATTTTGAACTCAAGTAGCTCTATCCGTAAAATTCAACTATTACTTGATAAAAATCAAACAGGTGATGATCAGTTAGATTTTTAATTAATTAACTAATTTACCCCTTTCTCTTTTATGTTAGTACTGTAGAAGATAAAACTGCAAGATTCAATTCTAATCTTTAAGTTTGACAGATCTGTCATTGAGCTATCGGCCCATGATCCACTGGTCAAGTGACCCACATAAAAAAAGAGAACGGAGGAGGGAACAGGGAGGAATAGAAAAGTGCAAAAGGACAAATATGATGGATTTAAGAAGTGATATAGAAAATATATATAAGTAGAGCTGATATTTTGGGTAACTGAATATTTACAACCTTTTATTTTCTTCCCACCCCCCCTTTTTTATTTCCATGTCTCTGAAGGCATGCTATTGATTTTCTTTAAAACTGATTTCAATTTAAACAATATGCCATGTATGCATGGACATAATCCTTGTGTATTACAGTTGTATACTAATCATATGAGGTCTTTTGATCCCATTTGATATACATGTAGCCTTTGGGGTGTATCTAGATGTCTTTGCTTACCGGGAGTAGCTCTGTGCCTGAGCATGATCACAATATAACACGATATGATACTATGTGCACGTATATAACAATGATATTTGACATGATATGATTTCATGACTCTAGATATTCTTATATGGTGCATTGCATTTATATGTTTGTCTTGATATTCATAATGGAAGATCTTGTGTATCACTATTTTATTGACTGTGTGTACTTTCATAAAATGCACAACAATGGGTAGTTTTGACATGTTGAAATTTTTCTAAGAAAACTTGTGAATTTTCTAAGCTTGTTTGCTTATATATTAAACAAATGTGGTATGATTGCGTTAATAAATTATTGGAAATGAAGGATTACCATTGTAATAATGTATCAAAAGGCATGTCATTTATCGAACCATGACAAGTGTTTATATCATTGGTCCTGACAATGAGGTGTGCACACTAACATTTGTCCCGAGAATAGTATGAAATTTAGGCCTTGTGAAAGTAAAGATTATTTTAGGAAATTCCAACCAAGAAGGGACTATTCCACAAATTCAGGCTCCAAGTTACTTATACACCACTGCCATCAAATTCTAGATAAACCAATAAATTAGCCAGCTTCTTATAACAATCAGAGAGCAGATGTGGATTCTTTGATGCTCTGATATTTGAAAATGGCCCACAAAAGCTACAGCAAGCCCAAAAGTTTGGTTCTTCAGAAACTATTACAATGCATGGTTCTGAAGTTATAGATTACTGATTTCAATGAATCAATAATCTGATTAATTTTTTGGTAAATTAATAGGTTGAACAGATACAACATCAGTCTTGTGAGCTCACATTTTACTTTTGACTCTGGCACGTCACAAATTGTTCAGATGGGTTGGGGTCAGGGCTTGACATCAGTAGTCGCACCAGAAATGGTTTCTTGTATTGCTGTAAACTTTGTTGAGGTTCAAAGTACCAAACCATGTATCCAATTTAGTTCAGGGAAAAAAAATGACTGTGTTGTCTCAGCTTGTTTGCTTTGGTTGCCTAATAATGGGCACTTTGTTTTGATCTTCATTGAAATCTACTGAGGAGCAAGTGCAATTAGTTTGCTTTTAAATTGGTGATGGCTTGGACTAATTGGGGCTCTCTTGAAGTCAAATATGCTCTATATGTATTCTTGCTATTTCAGCCAAATGAAGTACTTTCTGCAGCTGTAAAGGATACTCGAAGGATATTATGTTTGTGTTGTTGGCATCTCATGTCTGAGTTCCTATCTTTTTCATTATTGATCTCGTCTTTTTCTATGAAGTGCTGTTTTGTGTTCCATCTGGTCTGCGTCATATTGGATGAATGATAAACATCAAGTAAAAATTTGGTCTCACTTGTAAGACATTGGCAGTAAAATTTGTCCAGAGTTGACAACTGAATTCTGATATTGTGAATTGTTTGCTGGTCCTAGTTTTCTTGAACCTTGGCCAAACGAAACATATTAGCATCATTTTGATTGCATCATCCTAATAGGAAATTGCTAACTCTTTGTAGATCAATGCTGCTGATTTTACCTGCCCATTTTGGTTTTCTCCGGGTGCGAAGTTATTGATAGACAAGATACTTGATCCCAATCCCAAAACTGTAAGTATATCGTTGCTTATTTAGCTAAATCCAGTGCTTTCTTATTTGGGGCTTTTTTGAAGAATAACGGAGTGTTGGTAGCTTTATTGTTGGCTCCATTGTTTTTCTTGTTTTAAAATAGGTAATTTTGCTGTGATTAACTGGAAAAATGAAAGCATAGCAGAGGGAAAAAAATTGGCAAATAAAATTGTGATGGTTATATGGAATCCCCTAATGTTGTTGTAAAATCTAAGACAAAAATAGAAGTTGGCCCACTCTGTCCCAACTTTCCCCTTCCCCTACACTATCCCTGTGCCACTGGTACTTAAAGTTATAGGTGGTCATTTTATTTTGGCTGTTGACATGTAAATATTCTGTGCCGGCATGACACATTTACATGACGGGCCATGCTTGGCATGGCATGGGACAAAATTGTCCCGGCCTAACACGACTCATGGCCCAACTGTGCTAGGTTAAGCGTGCCTCTAAGCCGTGTTGTGCTATGCCAGGCACTCTAATATATAAAAATAAAATTATATAAAGTATCATAAAAAAATACATTGCATTTTATTTATTTCGTTGAATATTTTAAATGTTACAATTTACGAAAATAAAAAGTATATATTTAATTATAACTTATTTTTTGACTTATATTTCTACTTGTGCCGCTTCTGGAATAATTCTCTTTACTGTAACTCAAGATGGTCGAATTTTGACGTAACTTTTTACGTCCAACTAATTTTTAAAAAGGATACACATTTTTATTGCTTTTAGTGTCATTTTACTTGTTTTTTCATTGACTATTCAACCCCTAGTATTGAAGGTTGACTCCGATGACACTATATATGATGGTGGGGCTAGGAAATTCCTTACTATTAATTCGAGCAGGAGAAATGTATGCTCGTTAGCCTTTCACAAATTCAAAATTTGGAACTTTGATCTGCTATTTGTAATATTAGAAATGTTGGATTGCAAGACGTAAAAAAGTTCAATTGGTCTTATATTTTCATTAATTGACTGTGTTCAATGTTGAATCTGTACCAAGGAAATCAAGTTTTGTCTACTACCTCAGCTACTATAGCTGCTTACTTTTGCTACTTAATTGGACGGTTTCGGTGTTAACTATTGTGCATAAAAGTTTTACATTGTATGCAGATCGTAATAGACAGTGGCCTTTATTTCTTCTATGTTATCGGTCATCCCATGGCGTTTGATTTTTCAAGATAGATATACATCCCACATAATTTCATGTGGAGTCCATGATTGTGGCAAGACAGGCTAGTGTTGGAGGATTTCTCTAATATTTTAATTTTGTTTTAAAAAATACAGTTAAATATAATATCATATTTATTTATAATAACATTAATCGCTTTGAAAATTGCAAAAGAAGTGTGTGGGTGCTTAAAGACTTTAAAACCAATATTTTTTTTGCAATTCTCAATTTTCAAAAATAAAATATGTTGTAAAATATAAGATAAGTTATTATGTGATAACTATACATTACTGGTTAAAAATATGTTATGTTTTATTTGTATTAATTCTGAAATTAATTCTTGCTTAAATTATAAAAAAAGACGGATAGCCTTAGTTTTAACAATATGTCAGGACATTTCTACATACTTGGGTTGCAATCACTTCTGGATATATCTTTCAAACTTATAACTTCCACTATGAGAAAAGGGCTCTCTGAGTGAACTATGTATTTCTACTAGTCTCTCTTAGTTTAGCCTTTGATAACATTGAAAAACTCCTAACTCTGCACTGCCTTAAAATGTTGGTTCAATTTGAGTTAAAGATATTATTGTTTTTCATACTTTCCATATATTGCTTTAGGTATCTGGTATCTTTAGAATTTTCATAAGTATAATCTTTTTTTACATTTTTTTTACAAACCGCCTTTTTCCAATTGTGAATTAATTTAATTTCAAAGAGTTGTCATATATTATTAGAATGTTTTCTTGGGGGTGACTAAAACTAGAAGTAGAAATAGTAGTATTTGAGGTTGGTTGTGATTCTGGTATTTTAGAATCACTATCAGTATGTATATATGGTGTATTTTTGATGGAAATATTAGAATAATTTTTTTTATATATTCCTTTACATGATTATTGATCTATAAAAGAAATTTCGATCTATGTTACGGGTTGGCACGGCTGAATTCTGATACAGGTTGGCTAACCCTTAGCCTGGCATGAACCGAGGTGTTGGATTGTGCTATACATGGATCAACACTGTTTATCATAGGCCGTGCCATGCCACGGGTGGCACCGCCCAATTAACATCTTCAGGTATTTGTTGAAGAAAGAGGATCCTTCTAAATTGGGGCTGACAAAATTGTTAAACAGAAAAAGCATACAATCTTTGTGGACTCTGCTAAAGCCAATCCTTTTGCTTTGCCATACTGCTAAAGCGACTTGAAGTGCACTAGAAGTGGTAGGCCAAAGGGAAACAGACATGTCTATTTGCTCAGATCATTTAGTAGGAATTAACTATTGGGCTAGTATTAGGCCTTGGCATAAATTCTGAGAGGCTTGTTCTTTTGGCCTTTTAGCTAGGATGTTTATGGTTTGCTGCATACTCTAGATATCTTATTATTTTTTTCTATCTTATTCTTGCACCTGTTTTTTTTTTCAATATGCACCAGCTTACGTGGGAAAATACATGGTTGCTCAATTGTGAAATGAGGTTCCGTAATATAGGAAAGTTGCTTACATCTTAACCCTTTTACAATGAGGGAAGCCTTATGTACTTGCTACCTTTTACTTTCTCTGTTGTTTTTCCGTCTTATTGTGGACAAAAATCTCTTCCTGGAATTTTAAATCAGAAAAGGATGACCATGTTGATCCATGTCCTTGCATAAAGAAATAAATTGTAGGTTTTAGTTATCCGAAAAAACAGAAAATAATGATATATGTATTTATCATTTGGGTCATATTGTTATGTTGAAGCTAGAGAATCTATCAACCATGCTAAAATTGTGGTTTTCTTATTCTTCACATTCTATGATTTGCACCTTAACTATGCAGCGAATCAAAATTAAAGGAATAATCAACGATCCTTGGTTCCGGAAGGACTACCTTCCGATTCAACATGGAGTAGAAGAAAAAGTAAATTTGGATGACATTCATGCGGTTTTTGAGGACATTGAGGTTAGACTATTTATTCTTGTTGTTTCTGTGAATATTTTCAGTGCTCATTAGGACCCTTTCCATGCTTGATTCCTGTGCTGATGTTGTCAGCATATATTGTATATTTGCATCTTGCTTTTGTGACTTACAGAACTTATTTTTGCGACATTGTTTCTGCAGGATCAATATGTTACTGAGTCCAGAAAAAATGACGGTGGCCCTTTAGTTATGAATGCATTTGAAATGATTACTTTATCTCAAGGGTTGAATCTATCGGCTTTGTTTGACCGGCGACTGGTATGGCCATCCAGAATAATGATAACCACTTTTGCGGGACTTATAAGCATGGCCAGTAGGGGCAGGGCAAAGGGACGAATAGACCCCCTTTCAAAGAAAATTTGAATTTTCCATTAGAAATCTATACAGTTATGTAGGAGAAGCCTTTAAAAGGTTTATATCCCTCTGTCCACAAAAAGAAAAGAAAAATACACCCTATGTCCAGGATTTTTTTTTTTTTTTTTGGGGGGGGGGGGGGGATTGTTTTGAGGGAGAGCCCCTCCCTGGCTTTTCAAGCATCCAACGTCATTCGTTTTATATTGTTTTGAAAGTAAAAAAAATACAGCTATAGTTATTTTTTATTAATTTTTTTCATAATACAACTATTTTGATACTTTAACATTTAAAAAAACTAAAAAAAATCTTATTTTATATTATTTTTTACAATATAAAATAAGAACCGTTGGATCATTAAGGCCGTTGGATCTTGATAATGGCCTGAATGTGCGGGAGAGCTGCTTCATTCCATTTGTCCATCTCCGGGAACAACAGGAAATTTTTCAGTTGGTTTGGAAGAATAAATTTTTAAACAAATAATTCTCCTCCTACTTCCTCCTTAAGGAAGAAAGTACTATGCCCCCATCCCATGGATTGTTTCCAGATTTTCCCCTAGTAATAAGAGATCACTTGCCTTTCATATTGGAATCCCCGGATCTCCAACACACATAGCCATTGTATTGCTGATATTATGAAGTTTCCTACTCATATCCACCAGAGACAAATACCAACTCAATATTATATCTTGTTGTTTACGGCTTGCTTGTTCTCCTCCCAGGATCATGTGAAGAAGCAAACTCGTTTTGTTTCTCGTAAGCCTGCAGAAGTAATTATTTCAACAATTGGAGCTGTTGCAGAATCAATGGGTCTCAAGGTGCATGCACGTTACTACAAGGTATAGTTCCCAAATGTATGTAAATGATGGCATCTCCTGACTTGAGCATTATGTCAACGTTTTCTCTCATTGATTGCTAGGCTTCAAATAGAGTAGATGTCTTACATCAAACATTCAACTGAAAATCTGTTGTTTTAAAAATCAAAAGTTGCCATATGAAAATTAGAACATTTGATCATCAAATCTCCCTATCTAAGTATATTGGAGATTTTGTTGGTTTGTTGCTACTTGGATTCAAAAGGAAACCGAAGGGTCCTGTTATGGCCAGTCTTTCATAGTTTCTTACCAGAAATAGAACAATTAAAAAGCTGGTTTCCATTACCGCATTACCCACTATTTTAGATCTATTGGCATCCAGTGGCAGTTTTGCACAGGGGCATGTTACTCCAACACTACTCAGACTACAAGTTTTCTACAATTTTATCAAAAATAATGATATGACACCTACAATTTTCTACAAGTTTTCATTAAACTAGAAATATTTTTTAAAAAAAAACCACTGAACAAATATTACATCATATTTTTTTTGTAGACTTGTGGTGAACTTACAAGAGTAATTCAAACATTGGCCCACTTCCATATGACCACTGAGGAGGCGATGTGGGAAGAGTTCATCTCCTGAACTCAATTTCCTCCATTTGATCCTTGGGGACTAGGACGTCTGAACCAGGGCGCTGATATTGTTAAGGAACAAAATTGCTAAACCAATTACGGTAGCCTGATGTGGTGTGCTGCCCTTTTGCGTTGGCCGACGGCTGTAGTTTGATCCCCACCAACGGACCTTGCTGCCTGACCTATTCGAGGGATAGGGCAAAATGGCCAGTTGATCGAAGTTGTTAATTGGTTTTTTTTTAATTGTTAATTGTTTCCTCCCAATGTATTAGGATATGACTCAAGTCTTATTGGGTGAACAAAACACAGACGTAGATTCATTCGTCTACTTTTCTTATTCTCATTGTCTTATTCTTTCCCTATGATAGTTTCTCATTTCCATCACAATTCTTGATTGAGATTATTGATGTAAATACTAGCATTGGAATTTCTGATACCGATCTTTCTCAATACTATAACACTATTATGTTATGATGTTGTATTTGTGATATATCGTAATATATTGCCATATTGATGATATTTCATGATATGTCAGCCAATATTTAAAAATATTAGTCAATATATCCGTTGATATAGCTATGTCAGCATATAATTTTCAAAAAAAATTTTTGTCTAAGATATCCAATACTAATACGTATTGTTTGATATATGTGATACCCTTATAGCAACAGTAGATACTGATACCAAAACTAATATTTTCATCCATGATTGGGATGACATTTATCTTATGTCAAAGCTTAAACTTTTAAGAAGGGGAACTCCAGTTACTGGATGTGTCTTCTTTCTTTTCCTTCCTTTTGTTCTTAGTATTCTGTTTCTTTTCTTTGGGTGAATGGACCTGAACTGCTGTATTTCTGGCTGGATTGGCCTCCTTTCTAAATGTCATTTGCTTTTTTTCCACAGACAAGACTCGAAACAATATCCGCCAGTAGGACAGGGCAGCTTGCTGTTGTGCTCGAGGTAAATCACTCGATCCTTGCTCTCAGAGTATCCAAAAATACTCATGTGTCGGAGTCCTAACGAATGTCTCAAATCTTATCTTTGATTTCATTTCAGGTTTTTGAAGTCGCACCATCCCTTTTCATGGTAGATGTAAGGAAGGCTGCTGGGGACATGCTTGAATACCATAAGGTTAGAATCTGCCACTTAAAAATTAATTTTCTTTTCACTCATTATAGCCACCAACTTATCTTCGTAGCTGCCTCAATAACACAATAAATTGCAAAAAACAGGGACCAGCTTAGTAACATCTCTTGTCATATTGGCTAGATATGGAAATCTTTTTTGGGCATTATGAATAAATTGATCGGTGTCAATTCCTACATGGACGTTTAATTATCCGTGTTTCTTTTTTCTTAGTAGTTTCTAAAGAGCTGCATTATCCCTTCTGAGTTGTAAAATTGGCTAAAGACTAAAGTTCAACATTGTCTTTTTAGTCTAATGGTCGTCAAATGAAGATTTTTAGTCGCACTTTCACTTGAGATCTTAAGAAGTTGTCTATAAAGAACTTTTGTTAAGCATGAGAATTAACATAATTCCAATCATTAAACTTAGAAACCATCATGCGTGATGCGGGGAAGGAAAAAGATAGGGAAGTGAGAGGAAGCTCAGAGAAAAGTGTTGGATTTTGGATTACTTTTTTTGTGAATTCCATATCTAATGAATGGGTCATCTGAAGGTTTGGTCAATTTTAGTGCGAGGATTCACCCAACTAAACGGTTGGAGTGATTCAACAGATTGGTACTTGACCAACGCATGAGAGGGAGTTCATGCATGTGTAGCAATGTTGGGTACACTTGATGAGCACCTGAGGTAGTGCTCATGCGCCAATTCTAACGAAAGCACAAAAGCAGTTTTTGCCTTTAATGTTTGAATTCAAAATCTGGCGTATGATCTTATGTTTGAACATCAACCTTGAGTATAAAAATCCTACACAATTTTAGGTAAAAAAAGAGATCATTTTAACATAAGGGTGCCATACAAAAAAAAAAAAAGGAGAAAAGAGAAAGAAGGAAGAGTTTTGGCATCTATTTGAGATTCGATTTAAGTTTCATTCTTCACCAAACTCGGTATATTGTTTTGACTTTGGTTCTAAAATGTATTATAGATTGGTTACTTATAATCTTGATGTATTCTTCTCTTATAGATTGCAATGTGTGTTGACAGTTGTATTTAACTATTATTCACTCTAATCGTAGTGAAAGGCACTCAAAGAGGATTATATTTATAATTGGGTACTTTTATAGTAGATTTTTGATAAATTGTCTTATAGCTTTTTATTTGGTTGAAAAGAGTTTTACACGTTAAATATTATTGTGAAATTTGTGTACTTGATTGTGTATTTTTGTTCATTGTGCTCTCATGGTGTTTGGTGGTTGATAATTGATAGGGTATTCGGGTTATTTTTTACTGTACTGATTGATAATGTGTTCTATGAATCCTAACAAAATGGGAAGGAAAGGTTAGAGGTGCAACCAAAAGGAGTGAAGGAGAAACATTATTTTAATAGCAATTCAATTCATTGCAAATAATAGAATTAGGGTATATATGCAGAGGCACACTACTTTCAGGTTAGCAAGGCCTAAAATAAGAAAATTACATAAAGAAAATATAACCCACTATAGATATATTTAAAACTATTAAAATTAAAAA
>JAODPA010104693.1:1910-20593 GCA_025585075.1 Nepenthes mirabilis
TTATGATTTACATTATTAAAATTTATTTCCATTAAAATTATTAAACCGCAATAAAATCAAAAATATAATTTAAATAAAAAATTGAAATCATTCAAATCACCTCTAATTAAAAAGTTTAATTTTTTTTTAAATTTAATTCTAATTTAAACAACTTCTTTTATATTGCCCTCGGCAGGAAGAGAACTCGTCTTATTTAATCTAACAGTGTGATTAAATTTGGCATTCATCACTGTTGGCCTGTCGAGTATATCTATAAAAATATTCTGGAAGAGAGAGGGAGAGAGGGAAGGAGACTAGAGAGAGAAATTGGCAGCTTCGAGGGGTAGGGGCACTGCAAGTTCTAATTATTCTCGTGCATCATCTTGCTTTAATGGGCAGTGGGCTCCTTTGGCTATGGCTTCTCCCTCCTCTTCTTTTCAGACTTTATTTTTGCTGAAAAAAAACTACTCCATTGATACGGACAAGATATGCGCCCCCGATGCTGTGCCAACAGTCTCCATAATCCAAACGAGAGAGAGCGAGAGAGAGAGAGAGAAGGGGGAGGCAAAAACAGAAGCCATTTTTAAAAGCAGGGAAGATAAGCCCTTTACACGTGATAAAGAAACCACCAAAAGCAACGGCATGCGTGTACGAGATTCATACTCATGATCATCAGCATCAATCCCTCTTTCTCTCTCTCAGTCTCCCTCTAAAAATCATAGTCACTGATCCATCTGTTTCGATCCCCACTTACTTTGCTCTCTTTTTTATTGCTTCACATTTTCGGGCAGATGCATCATCTTTTTCATCTGGTCTCCGTCTCTATTTGAGATTCAAAAGCCTTTTGCTTTTCGGTGTGGATTCAAGGTCCTTGTATTTTCGTCTTTCTTATTGATCCTCTCGGTGGGTTGGGGGATTTTCAGTTTCTGGTTTCAAAAGCTTCATGCTGTTTGCTCATTTTTCGGGTCATTTTACTATGCACCTCTGGATTTTGCGTACCTCTAAGGATGGTGATTTTAATTTTTCCCCTGGTTTTATTTAAAGAATTTTTCTGTTATTCCCTTTTCTTGTATGCATCCTTGGTTTTTGTTGTTTTCTTGCTGTTTTTGTTCTCTTTATTTCCCTGTCTCATGGGTTGAAACCTAGTGCCAAGAGCTCTCTCTTGATATTTGTTTTTAGCTTGGGACAATGGATTTATTTCCATGGATGTTTTTTCTGGTTCCGTGAAATTTTTGTTTATTTGTTAAGGGGACAGGGTTCTGGTCTGTTTTTATCTTCTAGGTACTTCCAATACAAGATGAGATTCACATTATCTCACTCCTATGAATGGTATAAAATTTGAGAAATATTTCCGGAGGTGATTGTTCGAGGTCATCGGGTTGCTAACAGAAGTATCGGAAGAACGCTTGGGTTTTGGTGCTGGCTAATTTTGTCTTTGAGTTTGAAAGTTTTCTTGAATTCTTGGAATTTTGAGCACAATGCTTGAGTATTATAGTATTCTCGAGTGTAATTATTTTATGTTTTCATCATAACCATTATGTTCGTCTTCCCCAATCTTGTGTTTCCTGCAATTACTCGGTCAGAAAAGCTTAACGGAAACTCTAGGTTTTTTGCACCGTGTTTTTAATGTTTTTTTTCGAAGTATATGAATACTTACGTATTCATTTGGATAATATGAGATTATATAATTTGCAAAGGGATGGTAATGCTTGGAGTCTTCGACAAAAACACCGGATTTTGTACATACCATTTTAATTTGCCGAGAGGACGATTTCTGACGCAAAAATCATCATTATAACCATTTATTTCTCTGCCCTGATTATTTGGTGAGGGCACTGACGTGGGTTTCGCTCACTGTTTTGTTGGGTTTTTTCAGTCTTAGGTTCGCACTCAAATCTGTTGGAGAGATCGTGAATTAAAGACTGGAATAGTAGAAGGCGAAATTTGTATGCCTGTGCCATTTGGCGAAGAAGGTTACATCCAAGGGCTCTTCTTTGCAAGCCAGTTTCATTCTCAGTTCCAACATGCCTATAAGGCAGATGAAAGAGAGCTCAGAGCAACACCTTGTGACTGAACCCAAGTTGCAAAGCTCCGTGAACATACCTCAGAAATCCTCCAAAACTTCACAAAATGGAAAAGGTCCTCCAAGCCAAGAACCCCGGAATGCTAAATCTCAGAATCAAAATTCACCTCCATCAAAAAACAGAGTAAGGAGAAGGGGAAGAGGTGCCCGGAAATCAGATCAAAATGATGGATGCATGCGTCCCAGCTCCCGTCATTGCTCGGTGGCAGATAAGCCAGCTGCTGGACCGCCGTTGGCGGATCCTATTGTCGTGGATGCACCCCAAAATGGAAGGAACAAGCAGGAAATTGAAATGGGTTTTCCTTCTTCAAGCAAGTCTTTCAGCTTTGCCCCTAGGCCAGGGTACGGGCAACTAGGAACTGACTGTATTGTAAAGGCCAACCATTTTTTTGCAGAATTGCCAAATAAGGACTTGAACCATTATGATGTAAGTTTTCTCGGTTGTTCAAATAATCTTATAGTTTCATTTCTTCTTTGTTGCAGAAAAGTAAGCATGAATTTGCTGAGATTCAACAGTTTAATACTAATTAATTAGGTGGGAGTTTGGGTTTTTATACTTCTTAATTACTGCGTTATGGGCCAGTTCCTAATCCGACATTCCAATAGATTATGTTGTATTTTTATTCTCATAGTCTGTGATGGCGTTAGAGAAGAAATTTATTGTGTTTCGTCTTTACTTGTACTATCACTTTAAAACCCGCATAAATTCTTACAAAAAGAATGACCTTTTACATTTAGTATTGTTGTTATTGCATCTCTGTGTATGCTGTGACGTGCAGGTAACTATTACTCCTGAAGTGTCCTCAAGAACGGTGAACAGGGCAATCATGGCAGAGCTAGTAAGATTGTACAGAGAAACTGACTTAGGGATGAGATTGCCTGCTTATGATGGTAGTAAGAGTCTGTACACTGCTGGTGAAATGCCTTTTTGTTGGAAGGAGTTCTCCATTAAGCTTATTGATGAAGAGGATAGAGTTAGTGGTCCCAAGTAAGAGGATTTATTGCTTCTGTATACTTTCAGAATTTCGTCTACTTTTCCTTTTACTGTTTGACCTTTTCTCTCTTCTATGGATATTGCTGGTATTTGTACATGTACATAAAATTACTGCATCTAGGTGAATAAAATTACTGCAGCTAGGTGAAAGCAGAAGGCAATAAAAGAAAAAAAAATTAAAATCTCCCATTTAAACACTAGTTTTTTACTCTCAATTGGGAAATATATGGACTTAGAATCTCAGTTTATTTTTGCATGATTATGTGCTAAGATCATGTTCATCAGGAAGAACTGTTTGTATGATGATAATCAGGAGGGAGAGAGAATATAAAGTGGTCATTAAGTTCGTTGCACGGGCAAACATGCATCATCTTGGACAATTTTTAGCTGGTAAACGAGCAGATGCTCCCCAAGAAGCTCTTCAAATTCTTGACATAGTGTTAAGAGAGCTCTCAATCAGGAGGTATTGTTTCTGAAGGCTAGTTCTTCATGCTCAAATAGTAGTGGCACGGTCAATTGACCCTGCATGCTAATTTTGTTTATATCGCAAAGGTACTGTCCTGTGGGGAGATCCTTCTTTTCACGCGATGTTAGGACTCCACAGCGTCTTGGTGAAGGATTGGAGTCGTGGTGTGGATTTTACCAAAGTGTGAGGCCTACACAGATGGGCTTGTCCTTAAACATAGGTAAGTTAATGACAAGTTCACTTACCAGCATCAACAAAGACGACATAAATGAGTCCCATTTACTTAGGTGGGGCTAATTGCTTCTTCCTCTCAATAAGTTTTCTGCTGGACCACCCATTCATTGCCTATACTTCTATTCTGTAGATATGGCTTCAGCTGCATTCATCGAGGCCCTTCCTGTGATAGACTTTGTTGCACAGATTCTTGGCAAAGATGTGTTATCAAGGGCATTATCAGATTCTGATCATGTCAAGGTACCTTCTGTTGATGCAGAGTGCGAAGTGGGCTTTGTGTTCCCATTAAAAAAAAGATTAAGAAGTAACTAATTATTTGCTAATTAAATAACCAATTACTTCTTCCTTAAAATATAAATGATGTGAGCCTTGGTGCGACAACAGAATAGTCACTGTGCCGGCTACCTGGTCTTGTGCATCAGATCCTTCCCTGGTATTGTGCATGACCGAGGCTTTTATGCACCAGGCTTCCTAATTACTTCTGCCTTCCTTGGCAAAAAAAAAAAAAAAAGAAAAAAAAGAGGGAAATTCAATTGCTTTTTCTCGGGCATCAGTTTTGCAGCGTTAATCTGTGTCTTGATAAAACAAGCATTGTATGACGGAAACCTACTACCTGAAAGTGGATGCAAAAATCTAATTCTCTGGAGACGGAATTGTGACCAGTCAGCTTATACTATAAAAAAGACTCGTTTTGTATTGATGGTGATTTAGGCAAGCATAAGGCAATTATGAATACTGATTGTACTGTTGCTTTAGCTTCACATTATATAGCTTTTTAGTGATTTGTATAACAGGTCAAAAAGGCTCTTAGAGGAGTAAAAGTTGAAGTGACACATAGGGGGAGTGTACGGCGGAAGTATCGTGTTTCAGGATTAACTTCTCAGCCGACAAGAGAGCTAGTGTAAGATATCCTTTTCTCTCCTATGCTTATAGTCTCTTTGAAAGAATATTTGCTGAAATTGAATAATGAAAAACGATTGGCAAGGCTTTTGTCTTAGTGTTTGTGCATGTTAAATAAACGTCGGCAGCTTTTCTGATTGCTTATGTATCCTGAGCAGGTTCCCTATTGATAATAACTCCATGAAATCAGTTGTTGATTACTTTCAAGAGATGTATGGCTTCACCATCCAATATACACATCTACCGTGCCTTCAAGTAGGCAACCAAAAGAAAGCAAATTACTTGCCCATGGAGGTATGGAGTCTTCTCTTAAAGCTTCCTTCCTTTTCAGCAGATTTAAATTTGTTTGATTCTGCTTTTATTTTAGCGCTGCTGATTCTCATATTGGATGAGCTTGTTATTAACTCTCAGGCTTGCAAAATTGTTGAGGGTCAACGATATTCAAAAAGGTTGAATGAGAAACAAATTACGGCACTTTTGAAAGTCACTTGTCAAAGACCAAGGGATAGAGAAAATGACATCTTGCAGGTACATGCGGTATCTAGAAAAATCTATGTAAATATTCATTGAAAAAAGCAAGCTTACTAATACGATTTCTGGAAAGGCGAATGATTTGCCCATTTGTGGTCAAATTATTGCCAAATGTCAAGACAATTTAATAACAAACCAGTGATGATGATTGATCTCAGACTGCTATCCTAGCATGATAAAATTGTGAATTTTGTTCCTCACAATACTCTTCTTCCTTTCAAATTGAGTGAGGCACAATATGAACGTTTGTCTGTTGAGTGTTGAGGTTTTCGACCCCTAATCATGATTGCCAATACTTTCAAGTATTTTCTAAATGTATTTTTTTTTATTGTAAATGAGTGCAAATTAACAAAGATTTGTGGAGTTAAACTTTTATGGAAAGTGACATTGGATTTGTTGATTTGCCATTGCAGACCGTTCAACAGAATGCTTATGATCAAGATCCTTACGCAAAAGAGTTTGGGATTAGAATCAGTGAAAAGCTTGCATCTGTAGAAGCTCGAATTCTTCCTGCTCCTTGGGTATTATGAGTCATCCTTGTCTCTTGTTCCAACTTTGACTTATTTGTCTCTTGTTTGTTATTGGATGATATTCTAAATTTCAGTTGAAATATCATGACACTGGCAAAGAAAAGGATTGCTTACCTCAAGTTGGTCAGTGGAATATGATGAACAAGGTGATCTTTTGCCCTTCTAAACATTCTTCCTTTTTTTCTATGATTTGATGATCAATATTGGCTATCTGATTTGGGCGCTATCTTCAAACACCATTGTGGGTTTATTTTGTTTTCTTGTTTCTTTTTTTCCCCTATTTTTGTGGATGGGATTTTTGAGTTAGTTGAGGATCGCATGATTATAAATCAAGTAGCTAATGTTGCAATTAACCAATACTATTGTACTGACAATTGAGTTATCAACACTGATGTAAATATCGGCCGATATGTATTAGAATAAGGGCTTTCTGATACTGATATTTTTCGATACCATTTCAATATTGCGATATGCTACCGTTTCAGCGATATATCATAATCTATTAGCTGATATTCAAAATTTCAGTTAATACAGTCGATATATTTCCAATCCAACCTTGTCAACTTACAATTGTTATAATTTTTTTTCTTCCGATATATCTGATACCGATATGGTCGCGACTAACACCGACATATATGGTTATCGGCCAATTGATGTTTTCTTGATATTCATTTCTGCGCGTCAATTTTTGTAACTGATCTCCGGTTCTACTGTTCTCTAAAGCAGAAGATGATCAACGGGATGACTGTTAGTCGATGGGCATGCATTAACTTCTCACGGAGCGTGCAGGAGAGTGTTGCTCGGGGTTTTTGTAATGAACTGGCACAAATGTGTCAAATATCTGGCATGGTAGTTCCTTCCTCTCCTTTTTGTTCCATATTTTGCATATTAATCATCTCTGAAGGGATTTGACTTGACTGACTTGCATTGTTCTGTGTAAGCAGGAATTTAATCCAGACCCGGTTATTCCAATTTACACAGCAAGGCCTGATCAAGTGGAGAAAGCTTTGAAGCATGTTTATCATGCATGTATGAACAAATTTAAAGGGAAAGAATTAGAGCTTCTATTAGCTATATTGCCTGACAATAACGGGTCCCTTTATGGTATGGCGTTATACTTCTATATGGGATCTCTGAGCCTGTTTATCTTGAACTGTTATGCCCCTGACAACCTGATTTGAACTGCATTTGTTCTAATGTGGTTTTACAAATTCAGGTGATCTCAAAAGAATATGTGAAACAGATCTTGGTTTGATATCTCAATGCTGCCTCACGAAACATGTGTTCAAGATTAATAAGCAATACTTGGCAAATGTATCACTCAAGATCAATGTTAAGGTATGAGATCCTGCTGCTTGTATAGAAAGAGATTTCTAATTCAAAGCTAAAAGGGGCAGCTTGGAGCATAAATCTCTGCCTAGGCAGAGTCTTAGTTTTTATTATACAAGAGACTGTTTATGCGTCTCGAACCCATGACCTTCAAGTCATATGGCGACAACTCTACCAGTTTTGTCAAAAGCTCTCATTCTAGTCTAGTGACATGCTGTTATTTGATCACCATTTTCTCCTTAAGTTTCCCTTCCTAGTTTATGTCAGTGAAGTTGTTATTCGTGTGAATGATTAACGAAGGCTGAATTGTGCTCTATGCTGTTTTAGATGGGTGGGAGGAATACTGTACTGTTGGATGCACTCAGCTGCAGAATCCCATTGGTCAGCGATATACCAACCATAATATTTGGAGCAGATGTTACCCATCCAGAGAACGGGGAAGATTCGAGCCCGTCAATAGCTGCTGTATGGCTCCTTAAGACTGTCATTATTCAATTGGTGACTTTTGCTGCAGATGGTCATTTGAGGTGAATAATTTTGTGTTGTGCTGAATATAGGTTGTGGCTTCCCAGGATTGGCCTGAAGTTACAAAATATGCTGGGTTAGTTTGCGCACAAGCCCATAGACAGGAACTTATACAAGACTTGTATAAAACATGGCAAGATCCTGTGCGTGGTACAGTGAGTGGTGGGATGATCAGGTGTTTGGACTTTTCCTTGCTTCTAGAGTTTATTTTGTGACTATTTGATAGCAATAAATCTCTTCTTTTTTTCTTTATTCTTTAAATGACTTGTGTCTATTAATATGCCATCTTTTGCAGGGATCTTCTCATTTCCTTTCGGAAGGCAACGGGCCAAAAACCATTAAGAATAATATTCTACAGGTCAGTGAATTTTTCAAAGCGGTAGCTTTTGAATACATGGCTGCTTTTAGATATTGGCCCCCCAGGATCCCATATTTGGATGAAGGTGATGATTTGCTATTTAATTCAAACTAGCCTGAAGACTTCTTACCACTGAATGTTGGATGAATACATTGAAACCCTAGGAAGGGTTTTACATAGAGCAAACATGGAGATTGCCTGATGGAAATTAATATCTAAACTTCCCAAATTAAATTAAAGTCGAGGGGCCCAAGGACAGGGGCTTTATACATCATCTGCTTGATGTCTTCAAATTCCTTTGCAACTGCAGGGTTACTCTAAACTCACTTTTGTCTAGGCAATCTGTGGAGGTTAAATCATTAATGGAATGTCTGTAAAAGGTTGCTAACCCATGGAAACTTCAGGCTGCAGAAATATTTCTAGTTGTAATCAAGTCGTAATGGCTCTAACCCTTTGAGGGTCGGTGGTAATGCCTTGCTTAGAAACTATGAACTATATGAAAGGCAATTGGGATTTTAACAAGGAACACTTAATTTTTTTGTCATACGAGTATTTTTTGTCGTACGATTTATCTTCCCTTGGCATGGAAAATACTTGATGCAATTATGCAATTGATCTTCTCTAGAGCTTCTATAGATCAATATATCATAAAAAATAGACCACTAGGAACTCACTTATAAATGGTTGGACAATGTTAGTCATGCTTTCATGAATGGGTGCATTTGGTAACCAAAAAAGCATGACTAGCAATTTATAGATAATATTTCGGGTTTAAAGTGGTCTTCTTGTCTCTAGGCAGAATTCAAAGATGGTGGTGATCACTATGGAGGTCTATCTTGGAATACCTCTAGAGCAGTTGACATTTCAAGTTTGTGTTCATGCTTAGGTATTGAGAACGTATACTTGATGGAAATCTTGTTGGCAACTTTACTATTAGCACCATGGAATACAATATTGGCATCGGGAGATCCCGATGCTGATATGTTACGATACTGAAAAATATCCCGATATGTTCTCTATGTAACATATCATGATATATCGGCTAATTTTTTTTGTTTTATTTCGTTCTCAAAAATTTAAATCCACACGTTTTAAATAATTTAAATAATCTAAGAAACTTAAATTAATGTGTTTTACATATGTACAAAACACGTACGAAACATGTACAGGTTAAAAGTCTTGGAATATTTTTCAACTACCTTGGAGAATATCAACTATAAAGATTAATTTTGAAAAAAAAATAACTCAAACTTCTCAAATAGGTAAATAGATATAATCATTTTAGCATATAACTCATATTTAATATGGTTATGAGAATTGTTTTTCTTTTGTATCCACGACGTTTGATACCAATATTGCTTGATATGTTTATGACTGATGGCAATACAAATATTTTCATCCATGATCATCACGCTAGACTAAAGTCCTTCCATTTGCCTATTCAATTTTGCATATTCAGTGGGATTCAATCAGTAATGTGGATGGTTCAACAATTAAGATACGTGGATCAGGTCTATGACATGTTATATCTTTCATAGGTGTTACATCAGAGAACTCCTCTTACAACTTATGAACCATTGAAGGATACTTACATAGGGCTTGAGGAGCTTCTCTGTGTGGCTCTCAAGCGTGTATTACTATCTTAAAACTTGCTCATTTGATGACCTTTCAAAAGCTTTATGGTTCAAATAGTGGATGCTTTTGTTCAAAGGAGCTAGATGGTGGGCTTTAACCTCAGCTCGGGTCCACTAGTTGAAGGTTAGCAACTTAAGATGATGTTTTTGCCTTTGTAGTTGAACATGTGATCTCTCTAAAATGTTGGTCACGTTAAGGTCATAAATGTAGGTCATCCTAAAACAATACAGGCCGCATTAACGGTTGTGAAGTCCCAATATATTTCACCTAGTAAACTCCTTGGAGAAGAAGAAAGTTGAGAGATTCATGAGATGGAAATGCTAGCCAAAGGGTTGCGTTAAGTTTATTAAAAAAAAAGTGGTGCAGCGAAGATGACTTCAGGTCTAGAGATGGCAGTGGCGTTAATGAATGACATCTCTGCACTGGTGATGATTATGTGGATTTTTATGTGGTGTATGGTGAGTTGCAATGATTGCTGTTTGTGTTGTAACATAGTCATCTCATTGACGAAGGTTTATGAGTAGAGATTTTTGGAAGTTGGAACTTTGGGGCATTGATATCAATTGATGTGAGGGAACAAAAAGGGAGAGAGTGGGGATTGTAACCGGAAATCAGGGAGAGAAGGGAAGAATAGAGGGAGAAGAGAGATCGGGAAAGAGGTATAAAACACTGTAGTTAGTAGTACTTCTTGAATTTCTCTAACAACTTGATGGTTGCATTATAATCATCAAATTCTAGAAACTAGTAATAACAGTTGGTTGCATAATTCGGCCATTCAAACTCCAATCAAACATATGCACACATCTGAAAGTCTTATTCTTAAAAAAAAGCATATATTTAACAATGTCAAAGAAAATAAGTCAATCAACTAAAATCCTTGATTATGAAATGTTTTGGTGTGGAACATGAAATATAGTAGCTTGAGTAGCTTCCATAAATCCTATACAGATCATATCCGTTCTATATGCTTACTATTAGAATCCTAATTTACCTAGTCAAATTGACAATGGTATCATGCCAAAGAACCAACTCTTTCAGAGCTCAAGCCTACTAACTAATGATCTAGCAATAGCTGTATTCACAAACAAATACAAAAACAAATGTTTCTATTCAAAGAATGATATGATAGTTTTTTCTATTGTTATAACCTCTTTTAGGATAATTGTAGTTCTTTTTCTACAATTGTAATTTCAAAAGTATGACCCTTTACACATCAAATGTGCTTGAGATTAAAAATTCACCTATGAAATTAATGTACAAACTTGAAAGATTAAATTTATGTAGTTCATATATTCTCAATATATTTTTCTTATAACATATGATAAATAATTTTTTGGAAGAAACTAAAGATTAATGGTGACGGGGGGGGAAAAAAATTTAATTGGTAACTAACTTGTGACCAAGCATTATCTTCATCGTATCATTCATGTATGGATAATGATTTATGAAGATACTAAGGGATCACAATACCAGAAGTATTATTTCATAGCAAATAAAGATTAAGAAAATTTGTGAATCCATGTGAATCTATTCCATTATTTGTTGAAACACTTCCTTAATTATTTGGCAGCATTAGTCACACTAATATAGATAGTAGTTATTATCAAAATTGAGTTATTTTTTCTTAATTTTTCTTTTTTGGGACAAAGATAAAGCAGCAATAAATTTGATTAGATTATGCTTGGGTATATTTAGTGTAATGTATCACAATATGCATAGGTTAAGACTCGAATATGTAGATGAGGAGGCATGCTATCCTAAGAAGTAAGCCAAACTCATTTGAACTATGCAATCATCTTATGCTGATTAACAATGATTTTAATCAAATATTAAACAAAAGTTTATCCGCAAGTATTTGCGAAGAAGTAAAACTAATTATAATTATTTGTTTGGCAGTCAGGAAGTACTTGTGAGTTCATATGCCTGTAAATGAGTCAAGCCATTTGTGTATAGCTCGGAGTCTCCGCTAGGTAAAGGGTTGTTTGATCTTCTTTGTTTGTAAAAATGGATCTCACTCGAGCCTAAGTTTGAAGCTGGTTGGACAAATAAGCCAAACTTGAGCTTGACTAGACGTGTTCGGTGACTCCTTTGGTAACCTAAACAACTCATTCAGGCTTGTGATGGTGCTTGTTTATGAGCTCATGAATGTATTCACTTATGAGCTTATCAATATACTTGTTTAAGGGCTAATAATAGACTTGTTTATGGGCTCATATATCGAATCATTCACATGCTTGTTTCTACTCTTTAAGGAGCTCATGGTTGTCCACTTTATGAGTTTGATTGGACAAACAATCTGAGTTTGAGTTCTAGCTCAACTCATATTTATAAACCAAACCAAGCTGCAAGCCAAGCTTGTGTTTGTCAATTGTTTTCCCAACTGAGCTAAGCAAATATTACATAAAATGAACCAAGGCAAATCTGAATAGTCAAGGTTGAGCTTGGCTATTTGCAACCTTACTCAATACTGTATGCAATAGGGTATTTTTATTAATATTTGGAAAACCTTTCATTGACCGGTAACACATAAGTGCAATATGTGAAGCAGATCATGATTGATGACTGTTTAGATGCCGCTGCACCAAGACCTATACGGCTGCAATATGATTTGTGCCTGTAGACCCAAATACTAGTAGTTTAATCATAACTATATGAAAGCGTTTAATTAATAGGAAATTGTTATTATTTACAAGATATGCTTTTATGATAACAATATTTGACAGGTAACCATCTTAAAAACAAATAGAAGAAAACCATATTTAGGAGAAAATTGAAACTTAATCCAGTCATAAGTATTATAGGGAAGAAATATGCATTGAAGACGAAATAGTGACTCAAGAGAATTGGTTTTATATGGAGAGGCAATAATGACTTAAATGAATTTGATTTGTATATTGACAAAGTAAAGGGTGGTAATACAGAAAAATAGTTTTTCTTATACTCATTTTCTGAAATGGTGAGCTTGATGATGATGTGACATGTAAGATTAATGCAAGGTGGTCAAAGTGGAGAAATTTATCAGATTTGTTTTGATATCAAAATGTACCTCCAAAATTGAAGGAAAATTTTTGTAAAATTACTTATAGACTTCGTATATTTTATGGATTTGAATATTGGGTAACTAAATATATAAAAAAAGTAAGTGTTATGGAAATAAAAATATTAAGATAAATGAGTAGGTTACTCTAAAAGATAAGACAAAAAATAAAGATATCTGTAACCATCTAGAAGTCCCACGTATAGGAAAAAAGGGAGAATGACAAATTAAGTGTAGAGTTTGGAGGGGCTCAAAGTATACAATGCACAATTATTTTTTGGATAAGAGAGGTACAAATTGTGCACGTTTAATTCCCCTTATAAATATCAACACCCAACACTTTGCACGTGTAACTTCACTTCTCTACTTTATTGCTCTATTGAGCTTTCAACTCTATGCGCTTTACTACAAATGTCTGAGCTTCCTTTTATAGATGCCAACACATTTTTTCACCATTTTTATGACTTGAAACTGGAACTACACTTCAAACTAGTGAAAGCATTAACATCTATTGACTATGATGTAACTCCATTCACAAAAAAACATGAAGAAAGGGAGATTGGGGATGTAACTTTCAACACTAAGTGCTGGTGAGAAGGGTGATTTTGTTAGGGTTAGGGCCAAAAGAAAGGAAGAGGTAGGCCCAAAAACAATTAGAGCGATGTAATAAAAAGGATATAAAATAGCTTCTAATCTTAGAGGAGTGGTAATAAAAAGGATATTACCCTAGATTGAGTGAGTCAAGCAAAGTGAACTCATATTTGACCTTGTCTAGTGGGATAAGGCTTTGTAGTGTAGAAAAGGTGTATGAAGTGTCAGTTGTTTGCAAAAATAATCAACGTTGGTTGGATAAAACTAGGAATAGAATGTGAGTTGACGGAAATATAGGCTTGAACAAATTTTCTTGGAGTTCTATATTTATAGGTATTGTCACAAAATCAGGTAGGCTGCGAGTCTATGGGGATATAGCCGATTTCCTAAGGACCAAAACCATGTGATCTTGTTACCTTTAATTTGGCTTCTGTTTTCTGCTTGCTTATCAAATGAGAGTCGCTGAGCGATGACGCTAAGGAATCTACCCTAAAAGATTGAATATCACATTGAAATGGTGACATAATGGCAATCAACTTATCTATATCTTTTCAGTGAGCGGACGTGTGATATGCATCTGTATTTAATTATTCCTTTAAAAAATAGCCTAGTTTCTGCTTATGCGTTGATATATTTACACTTTTTTCTTTTGATTAACTGGAATGTGACTGAAGCAGAGATGGTGTTAGCGAAGGACAATTTTATCACGTCCTACTATACGAGTTGGATGCTATACGAAAGGTGTGTCTTATCATATCACCAAATTTCCCTCCCTTCAATTCCTTCTCATCCCATGAGAATTGGCTTGCTTTGCTATTCAATAAAGTATGTGAATGGAACCGACATATAGAAACCAAATGATAGTTGTAATAAATGTTTTCTCTTTATAGGCTTGTGCTTCTCTGGAGCCAAACTATCAACCGCCGGTGACTTTCATTGTGGTTCAGAAGAGACATCACACTCGATTGTTTCCAAGCAATCACAGGGACCGTAACAGCACTGACAAGAGCGGCAACATTCTTCCTGGTATGATTTGGCCTTACTAAAACACTACCCGTCTTTCTTTTTCTGTTGGGTCATCTGATGTTGCTTCATTTCTCAGGCACAGTCGTTGATTCAAAAATTTGTCACCCAACTGAATTCGACTTTTATCTGTGCAGCCATGCTGGTATTCAGGTACTCATTTCTTCTTATTTCATGTTACATTTCATAATGGATTACAATGTTTTTTTAATGAGATTGTGACGGTGGGATTGGCATTTGTAATGGTATTATTTGTTGTGGGTGTAATTTGGACATGGGCATCTTTGCATGTTTAGGACTCACCATTGTCATACTTCAGATTTTGCTGTTAATATAAAGACTGCAAGAGTGGGGCATGGGGGTACTAGAGTAAAATGGAGTTAAAAGTAGCTATACTAGGGTTTATATGTAGCCAAAATTTTAGAAAAACACTAGTTCTCATATATCGGGCTGAATAGAAAAATGTCAAACCATCCAAACCAAATCATTGATAACTGTTTTACATATGCACGGTTTGATTGTGGTTTGATTTTTTTAAATATAAATTGCATTTATAGTTTGGTGTGGTTTAAGCACTCATACCGAACTAAACTAAGTTTAGCTACACATACATCTGAATTATTAGATATTCTTAGTTGTCGATGAAGGGCATGTTTTAAGCAAATTCTTATATTACGTTATTTAACATATATATTATTATAACAATATTATTGCTTGTTTATTTTTAATTTTTGTATGTAATATATTAAATTAAACTAATAATTTTTAGACTAATAAATTTAGTATTATAAATTGAATAAACCATTCAAACCAAATCAACTCGAACATTGACAATTTGGCTTAAATGGTGGTTTGTTTTTGTAATAATCCAAACTGTAGTATGCAGTTTGGCTGTAGATTATCTTTTTAATTTGCACCAAATTGATCCATACTTAGACCTATTACTGACAATGTTGTGGCCATAGGGTGGAAGCATAGTGAGTAGCAAGCGTATGAAATTGCCAAATTCTAACATCTATCTTTCCTTTTCGTCATAGAAAAAGTAGTAATCGAAGGACTTTTCCTTTACACGTGGGTTTCCGATTACTTACCCTAGCCGGCCTTGGATGGTTCGTTGGGGAGGATTCACCCTTTCTCTACTAGGATAAATTGACCCCAATGATTTTTTTTTTTCGGAATAAAATGACTTAGACATAGATCCATTAATAATTAAACTGAAATTTGTTTTATGGACTCCGCTAAATTGAACTATTGACATATGATCCTCATACTCTGAGATTTTTCGATTTTTCACAATCTCTTGCCAACAAATATAAAACAAGTGTTTTGTATTTATCATGTTAGAAAGTTGTAGAACTATGGTAGTGTTGATTTTTCATGGTTAGTTTTATGAAATCATTGTGTAGTAAAGTATTATCACATTGTGAAAAAATGCCAGATCCTCGCCGGTGGTTAGTGATTTTCCTCATTTGTGGGAGTGGACAAATACCTTCTAGTTAAGTCTATTTTTTGCAAAAAGTAAAACCGCAAATAACCTAAGATTCTTGTAAGCTTGGTTTGCCCAAGCCAAAATGGCTGACGGATTTCCCTCTAATTGCAACGTCAGGGAACTAGCAGGCCAGCTCACTACCATGTCCTATGGGACGAGAACAATTTCACGGCGGATGGAATTCAGTCGCTAACCAACAACCTTTGCTACACATACGCAAGGTGCACACGCTCTGTCTCTGTCGGTAAGCCTACTCATTCATGTTTGTAATCGGTATTTGCTGCAAAAAGCTTTATCTATTTGCTCAAACATATGCTTCTGTCAGGCAATAACATCTTTAAAAGAAGCTTAGGCTTAAAATCAGACTTGTACACAATGCCCTTATTTTCTGACTTAGATTTTGTTTGTGATGGAGTATCATCTCTAGTGAATAAATCTTAATCAATAATTGAGGATTAGCCTCACACGGTGGTGGTTGATGGCCAGTCCATAATTAGTGTATTGAATGAGGTGTCATGGAAAAACCTTTAATCTTGTATTTGAAATGCTTTGAAGGCCAAATAGTTAGAATTTTCAGGCAGAGTTACGGCCAGGTGATTAAAACAGTTTTGAATGTTTTCGGGGCCCTTAATCTATTAAATTCTACTCTTGGAATTGTGTTTCCTCGTAACCAATGAAATTAGAAATTGATTTTCTTGTCATTCCATATTTGAGACTTTAATGTATTGTTAATTCCATGCTTATGCTTTAACGACTTCATTTTCCCACACTTGGAGAGTTGTTCCGAAATAGTTCTCCAAGTGTTTGGAATAATGAAGTAGGCATGCTTGGAGTATTATCATTAATGAAATTGAGTCTCGTACTAGTTTATTCTAAGTTCTGTATCTCGTGGTGGATTCCATATGCGATGTGTTTCCTTACTGTATATCCCCCATTAGTTTTCTCTTGGTGGTGATTTTTATATCCCATTGGTGTCTTACTCGGGTGGTGAGTTTTCTTTCTGACAGATGATAATATTTACATCTCATTAGAAGCCCTTTATTTATCCCTTTTTTTTTTATCTTCTATCATATCCCCAATATCATAGCCACTAAAAATCATTACTTAGCCTATATTTGAGCGTTTTCTTGTTGAAATTGTTACACCCATTCAACATCCTATCCTATATTGGCTAATAAGCAAGGACACAAGCACTGGACAAGACACCAATATTCTGACACATCGTTTTTCTTAAAACAAGGATATGAGAAGTTGGAGGTATGCTAACTAAAATTCATAATTTATTTATAGATGTAAAAATACAATTAATTAATACTACCACTATATTTTAAATGATCCATAACATTGTATTTTCTTGTTTATCATTGAAAAAAAAAATTGAAGGAAGATCCAGTATGTATGTACCAAGATAGAAGAAGAGCTGTGATATAACATATCTTACATATTAAAAATAAGATATCAAGTGTTTAGGACTTTTAGTTATTTCTAAATTACCGAATAATTCTGATTCTCTTTCATTTATAACGAAAATTTATTTTTTCTAAAAATTATAAAATAGCTCAAACCTGTCATGAAAATGAAAAGCTAGCCCTGGATTATTTTCAATGCTTCTTAGTAGATTAGTTTTGTGCATGGATTATGTCATGTTACCTGAGCAATTGAACTAGTACCTCTTGCTTGCAGCTCCACCGGCATACTATGCACATCTTGCAGCATTTCGTGCCCGCTTCTATATGGAACCGGACGTTCATGAGAACGGCTCAGCGGCCTCAAAAGGAGCAAGAACTGGGGAGGTCTGTGTCAGGCCATTGCCAGCTCTGAAGGAGAATGTGAAGAGAGTGATGTTTTATTGTTAGGTGGGTAAGAGGCAGTTGGGCGGCGGTAGTTGGTGGTTGTGGTGGGTTTACTCTCGATGGGTGGGAATAATTTGGTGGGCTGCAGTTTAAGCATTGCTCCTTCATTTCTGCAATAGGCACTTGCTCTTTCATCTCTGTAATTTCCCCTAATTGTAAATGCGTTGATTCAAGCTCTCTAGTTACCGGGTTATTTCTCTGGTTCAGGTCCATCATATCCCTTCGACAACTACAAAAAAAGGCTACTTTTGTTGGGTAGATATATGAATTATTAGAAATTGGAGTTTTTATTTTTTCTGGCAAATTTTATTTTGCATCATTAAAGCCAAGCTAAGAGACTATAAAATTGTTCTTATTGGGATCATTCAAGCCAACTTGGGCAGATATATGCTTTATTGACTTGTTTTATTGGGATTGATTGCTTATTGGGATGAGTTGGTCACACTTACGGCTTTGTTCTGGATAAGCTAGCCTTTGGCTTTTTCGAGTGGACGAATAAATGGTCATCGGTAGCCTATTTTTTATAGCCCTCGGCAAACAATACGATTGTTGAGTTCAATTTGTAGGATTTGTATTTTATATCGTTTGACATAAGGTAGTTGCGGTTCTTAAGCAATCACTTTTTCATGCCAATTATACAATTCAAAGATTATAAATTTAAGTCTCATTCTTTTGATCACATCTTGTAGCTTATTTCTTGGGATGAGTTGTTTATGTCATGGCTTTGTTTGATTAGATAATCTGACTTACTCATAAAGATTGAAGGATGATGTTTGGTAAACTAAGTTTTATTGACAGCTGAAAAGGACAATGGCAATATTTGTTTTAAGATCGGCAAATGGGTTTTTTCGGTCTTTACTGTAGTTAGTTTGTAACACTCTGAATATTGTACAAATCTTATGCTATTTGATAGCGTGTTTGTTTGTTGAGTTATTCACAAGAGAGTGGTCAAATCTAATAATTTGATCACGAATTCAATCCAATAATTTGATCACGAATTCAATCCGTAAATTCCTATTTACTATGTTTTAACATTAGGCAGGACAATGTTGTTGTGGTTTTGTGGAGGGCATAAACATTTTATAAATCAAGAAAAATCAACATGACCAAAAAGTAGCAAGTTTTG
>JAODPA010104704.1:0-20592 GCA_025585075.1 Nepenthes mirabilis
TAATAATATCAAGTATATATATGTTGGGTCCCGTGTCAAGGCCCACGAGCAATGTCAAGCCCAGCTCATCTGCATAGGGAACCAACGTAGCGCTCAGTTGGCGGAAAGCGACGGACGCCTTGCAGCGCATTAATGGGCTGTTAGAAAACAAGCAGGAGAGAGAAAAAATCAGCCAATGGAGAGGTAGCCAGCACTGCGACAATGGCTCAGGCGGCCACCCGCAGGCAGCTAGCTAATCCCAGTTCAAAGGGAGACTAGGCGTGGCTGGTAGTGCTCAGGAGCTTGCCCGTCACTACAAAACGACAGCTAACATAATTGGCGGTCAGCAATAGTGACTAGAGGCAAGGAAACCCTAGCAACGGGCATTCTGGCGCCCAGAGTCCACTGGGGAGGAGCCTATAAGAGCTCCCTTTCCCCACAGAGAGAGGGATCCAGACCCTTTCTCTTCTGAACAAGATCACAAGAGAAAAAGCAATCGAATTGAGATAAGACTCACGTAATGTGGCCAAGAACGAGCCCACTTCTCTCACGATCACAATCCCCAAGTCCGTTCAGGTACTTGGAAGTTAGCCACCCACTGCGGTAGATTAAGGAAGCCAGGCCTTCCGCATCCTGCTCATTGCATCCTCCACGCTGAAACACATACATCACTCACGTTTCATCAGCATCCACCCGCCCACCGTCTACTGCATGTGACATTTCCGTTTATTGAGGAAATTTGCTGACTTGAGCGTCGGAGTAGCTACGGTGGGAGAAATTTTGCCGGACCTCTGACCTCTTGTTTGTTGTTTGTATTGTGCAGGTCCAGGTTAGGAGATACGGAGATCGGACCCTCGTCTTGATGCAACCTCATGATCAGGAACTTGAAGACTCCCTAATCCGTACAGTAACCGCGGACCCGGGACGCAATATTGGCGCCTTCTGTGGGAAACTGATGAGAAGCCTAGTGTCTCTTTCCTACCTCCCTTCTGAAGAAAGAAAAATGGTGAACACCCGGGCACAAGCTAGTGCTCCAGTGATGGACGTAGCTGCTCAAAACGAGGATCCCCCCGCCGAGAGCCACGGAGACACTCGTCCAAAGCCCGACGTCCATCGCCTGGCCGCGGATGTGGGCGACATAAAGCTAGTCCTCCATGCCCTGTGCAGGCAAACGGGAACTCCTTGGCTGGGGGCTGCCCCTCCAGCATCTCAGGCCTCCTCCTCCAGGAGAGCGAGACGCCGTGCGGCGGCCCTCAGGAGAGGATCCATCCAGCCCGATAACGCCGCAGTCCAAGCGGTCCCCAGCAGAATTGACCCTCACGAAGCTGAAAGCCATCTCGACCGCATCGATCGGGGGGATAGCCCTGAGCGGCGTAACCCCCGCAACTCGCGCGGGCATGGGAGACCGACTGCGGCAGGCTCCAACAGCAAGCGACCTCCTCAAGCGGAGAGCCGGCATCCCTGACAAGCTCAACCGCACCTCCAGGACCACACGGAGCTCTGCGATGTCATTAATGCACGGAGAGGCGCTACCGACCAATCGATGGAGGAGAAAGTCAAGGTGTTGTGGGACATCCTGCGCAAGGAGAGGCCCACACAGTCTCCGCTGACCTTCGAAAATCGCCCTTCACCATGGACTTGCTGACCCAGCCATTGCCAAACAAATTCAAGATGCTGGTCCTGGGAGGGTACGACAGAAGCAAGGACCCGATGGATCATCTCAACTGCTTCCGTACCCACTTGTCCCTACAAGGCGCGAGCGAGGCCCTGATGTGCGAGTGCTTCCCCATCACCCTCAGGGCGGACGCATTGCTCTGATTCCATGGTCTCCCTCCGAATTCCATACGCTCGTTTGATGAGCTAGCTGACAGTTTCTTGAGCCAATTTGCCTCCAGCCGCAGAGAGGAAAGGCAACCGTGGCACTTGGTTCGCCTCCGCTAGAAATCGGATGAAAGCCTGAAGTGGTTCCTCGACCGTTTCATCACCAAGGCATGGCGGATCCCCCAGCTCTTTGATGAACTGAAACTCAACGCCTTCGTCGCCATGCTGGTGGCGGGGGATTTCTTTAAGCACCTGTCGTACCAGCGCCCTCAAACATTCTGGAAGGCTGAGGCCATCGCCAGGGCGTACATCATGGCCGAAGAGGCCAACGAGGTGAAGCGCCTTGAGCCAGCGGACCGGCTCCCAGAAGCCACCAGGACTACTGGTGGGTGAAAGAGGGATAGCGACAGCCACTGCTTCCCCGAGCGTCGTAAGCAACCGTGGCCACCACCGAGGCCCAGGAAGGACTACGTACGGACATCCCTGACTCCCCTGAACGACAGCAGCACCAACATCCTGATGCAGATCTAGGACGAAAAGTTCTTTAAGTGGCTGAAAATGCCGAAAGGTCCCAGCGGCAGTGATCAGACCAAATACTATCAATACCACCGTTGCCTGGGACACTCGATTGAGAATTGCTGGACCCTGCAGTAAGAGATAGAGGACCTGATCCGCCGCGGACACCTCAAACGGTTCATGAAGAGTTTGGAGTAGGGGCTCGGATAGTGAGGCCAGCGAACCACCGAGGGTCCGCACGACCACCGGCGTTGTCAATGTGATCTCCTTCACAGCTACCGGGGACGCCGGGTGAAGAGAGCAGAAGCCAACTTCCAGCAACAAGCGAGCAAGGATAGGGGATAGGAGTGATATCATTAGCTTTAGTAGCGATGATATGGCTCATGTAACCTCGCCCTATACTGATCTCCTTATTGTATCGGCCCTCGTTTCTGGTGGTGGGATTGACTACCAACTAAAATGAGTTTTCATTGATAATGAAAGTTCGTAGAATTTACTATATCTCAGTGCATTCTTTAAACTTGGATTGAGACGAAGCCAGATGAAAGCCGCCGGCGGACCCTTGTATGGCTTGTACAATGAACCGGTCCTCGTACAGGGGATAGTCCGGCTGGAGGTCACTGTGGGAACCCACCCGCGCTCTGTGACGAGAGAGCTGGCGTTCCTCGTCGTTGACCTACCATCTGTCTACAATGCCATACTAGGCAGACCCTTCCTCATGATCTTTGGAGCCGTAACGTCGATCCCACCCCTGAAGTTGAAGTTTTCCACCCTGTGGGGCATGGGAGAAGTGCTCGGAGACCAGGAGATGGGATAAACGTGCTACCTGTCCGAGATCAGTCCCGCGGTGCCATGCCGCACAGAAGGAGATCTTGACCTCCGCGACGAAACCTTACTGCAGCAAGCTCAATCGGGAGAGGCCATCGAAGTGGTCCCTTTAAATCTGTCTGAGCCAGAGAGATGTATCCACATGGGCAGATCTCTCCAGTCCACAAAATGCGACCGGCTGATTACCTTCCTTAGGGCCAACTCCGACGTGTTCGCCTGGGTTCCCGCTGACATGCCCGTGATACTGGCCGAAGTGATTATTCACAAGCTAGGCCTTGACTCGAGTTAGAAGCCCGTTCGATAGAAGCGCAGGAACTACTCTGTCGAGAAGCTAGACGCCATAAGGGAAGAGGTGAGGAGACTCCTGGACGCGGGATTCATCCGAGAGGTCCAATATCCGGAGTGGTTATCCAAGGTTGTGTTAGTGAAGAAAAGCAGGGGCAAGTGGCGAATGTGCGTCGACTTCACTGACATAAACAAGGCTTGCCCCAAAGACAGTTTTCCTCTCCCCAGGATCGATCAACTCGTGGACTCCACGTCCTGACACGAGCTCCTAAGCTTTATGGACGCGTATTCTAACTACAACCAGATTCGGATGCACCCAGAGGACGATGAGCATACTTCCTTCATGACTGACCAAGGGACATACTGCTATAAGATGATGCCCTTCGGCCTCAAGAATGCCGGCGCAACCTATCAGCACCTAGTGAACAAGATGTTTGAGGCCCAGATTGGGAGAAACATTGATGTTTATGTCGACGATATGCTTGTAAAGAGCAAAGTTGCCCATGACCATATCAGCGACCTGGAGGAGACATTTCAAGTCCTCTGGCGGCACGGGATGAAGCTCAATCCCGCCAAGTGTGCCTTCGGGGTGACCTCAGGAAAGTTTCTGGGCTACATTGTGTCCCAGCGCGGTATTGACGCCAACCTAGAGAATATCAAGACCATCCTCGACCTGAACCCCCGCGGATGATAAAAGAAGTGCAGAAACTCATCGGGCGAATAGCGGCCCTTTTGCGATTCCTCGCCAAGTCAACAGAGAAGTACCTGCCTTTTTTCGAGGCGCTAAGGGGCACTAAATCGTTGGGGTTCAGGTGGAGTGAAGAATGCGACGAAGCTTTCAGAGAGTTGAAGATGTACCTTGCCAGTCCGCCGCTCCTGAGCTCGCCGCGCGAGACCGAAGACCTTTACCTTTACATGGCTACGTCAGCAGTGGCCCTCAGCTCCGTTCTAGTTGGGGAGCATGAGGGAGTGCAGCGGCCAGTGTACTACGTGAGCCGGGTGCTGATGGATGTGGAGGCCCGCTATCCACACGCCGAGAAGATGGTGCTCGCCCTCATCTATTCGACGCAGAAGCTGCGGCCCTACTTCAAGTCGCACTGGATCATCGTACTGACAGACTAACCGTTGAAGTCGATCTTGTAGAAACCAAAACTGTCCGGGCGGTTGGTCAAGTGGGCCGTCAAGCTAGGAGAGTTCGACGTGGAGTTCCGGCCCCGGCCAACCGTTAAGGGACAGGCCCTGGCCGATTTCATTGTTGAAGCATCCACCACAGCTCCGGAAGATGCTGACTACCCTGGAAGCATGGAAGACCACAACCCTCCAGTGTGGACCCTAAATGTGGATGGGTCATCCACTCAGGCAGGCAGCGGAGACGGAATCGTGCTAAAGACACCGGAGGGCACGGAGATTACATACTCCGTCGCACTGGCCTTCCCGGCCACCAACAACGTAGCAGAGTACGAGGCCCTCCTCGCTAGCCTGCGCCTAGCTAAAGAATGTTCCGCATGGTCAATGGTCGTGCGCAGCGACTCCGAACTTGTGGTCAACCAGATACAGGGAAACTTCGACACGTCAAACCCGCAACTCGTGAGGTACTTGGCGATGGCGAAGACCCTGATCCCTAAATTCAACCAGTTCATGATCGAGCATGTCCCCAGGTCTGACAACGAGAGGGCTGATTGACTGGCCCGGGATGATGCTACCGGATCCCTGGAGTAGTACGCCAGAGAACCAAGGGAAGTCCTGACTGCACCTAGCATTGACGCCGAAGACCAAGAAATACTATGGGTCGATGTAGGAAGCAATTAGATGACACCATACGTAAGGTACCTGACCGAGGGAGCCCTCCCCGATGATGCCAATGAGGCAAAATTGATTAAAAAGATAGCAGGTTGGTACACACTCCTCAGCGGAAGGCTGTATAGGCGGGGATACTCCACTCCCCTCCTGAAATGCCTTACTCCAGAGAAAGCTGAATATGCCCTGAGCGAGGTACAGCTGGGATTGTGCAGCTCGCATATCGTGGGCAAGAACCTCGCGTTCAAGGTCTTGCGACAAAGGTTCTATTTGCCAACCATGAAGCGGGATGCTATGGAGTTCGTCCGAAAATGCGAGAGTTGCCAGGCCCACTGCCCCATGATGCATCAGCCGCACACGGAGTTGCACTGCCTCCAGTCCCTGTGGCCATTCGCGCAATGGGGACTCGACATCCTGGGACCATTACCATTGGCCTCTAGACAATGGAAATTCCTGATCGTTGGCATTTACTACTTTACCAAATGGGTGGAAGCTATCCCTCTTTCCAAGATCACTGAGCAGAACGCGACGGAGTTCCTCCGTCAGGGTATCGTTTGCCGTTTCGGGATTCCTGAGGTTGTGGTGACCGACAACGGAACCCAATTCACCGGCAAGTGATTCACGAAGTACTGTTGCGATCTCCGCATCAAGCTGATCCACACATCCGTGGCCCATCCCCAAGCCAACGGGCACATCGAGATCACCAACCGCACGTTGCTACACGGATTGAAGACCAAGCTGGATGATACAAGGGGCTCCTGGGTCGAAGAGCTGCCATCCCTACTCTGGTCGTATCAGAAGACCCTGCGGGAGCCGATGAGAGAGACGCCTTTCAACCTCTGTTTTGGGGCCGAGGCTGTAGTCCTCGTGGATGTGGGGATGCCAAGCCTATAGGTCGAGTGCTTTGACCCAGCCACCAACTCACAGAGGCTCCGGGAAAGCCCAGATCTGCTCTCCGAGGTTTGAAATGCGGCGCAACTGCGGTTCGTGGCCTATCAGCAGCGCGTCGCGCAGTATTACAACAAGCGGGTGAAGGCGCATCCCCTTAAAGTTGGAGACCTGGTCCTCTGGAGCGTAGAGGTGGCGGGAAGACCGCGAACAGGAATAAGCTCTCCCCTGGGTGGGAGGGTCCATTCCTCGTCTATGCAATCCTCCGGAGCGGAGAGTACAAGCTGCGCGCCCAGAACTGCAAACTGGTCCCCCGGACCTGGAATGCCGCCAACTTAAGGAAGTATTACCAGTGACACCATGACAACCCAGGTAAGACATGCACGTGCACCACGGTGAATGCTTGTACATGTGTAATGCTTTTTGTTAATAAAATTACTTTTCCTGTTATTCTGCATCTCCATTTGTGTGAAATGTTGACATGCATGACATTCTTAAATCGAAACAGCCTAGATTGCCCCTAAGTCGGTAGTACAATCGTCCGTCCGTAAAGCAAACACTTGGCCATGTGCCAACCGTCCCGCAAGCGGCCACAAAGAATCTCGCTTGTGCGGCGGGCAAGTCCGAAAGGGCAAACATCCATCATGGCACAGCGCCAGTCGACCCAGGCGGTCAAAACATTAGGCCTGGGGGCTTTGGAAGCTTTCCAATTCTCGGCCAACAAAAACCTTAGGGGGCAAATATCGCAGGCGTGCGGCAACCTTCTCACGTAGAAGAGAGCACCCTCAGTCTACAATGGTCGAGGGCTAGGACCTTAAACATGGTGATTACGATGCCTTAAACAGGGGCCACACACCTCCAGCGTATGCCACGCGACTAAGGCCTAGACCCGGAGCCCGGTGGCCGTAGCCTGAAAACCCGGCCGACCCTTGTTGTGGTTCCACGGGACTTGCGATGACATTCGCGTCACCGGATTGAGCTTCCCACCAACCGCGCGAGATGCGGCCACATCCTCAGACGAAGGACGAGCACAGTGCAGGAAGGCACCTGGTTAGGGCCCTGGTGACAATAGCTCTGCGAGCTGAACATTCAAGTACGGGGCATGACCCCACAGATCACATTAAATAAAAGGTGTGGACAGCATACCGCACCAGAAGAGAACAAATACGAAAGAAGAAGAAATCACCCTTTATTCATTTACTAGAAACAAGTGAAATACAGAAGTAAGGAATAATGACAAGTGGCAACCAAACAACCTATACAGAGAAAGACTACTTCGGACCGGCCTCCTCAAGAAAGTTCCTCACGGGGGATGCGTCCCTGATCCCGGCGTTTCCCGGATGAAAAACTCCTTTCGATATATCAGGAGCCACCGAGGAAGCGATCCTACGGCACAAGCGAATACCGTCCTAATATTGAGTCGCCAGCATGCGCTCTGCTTCCGACGGGGTGATCCGGCCAACCATATCCTTGGACAAGCATGCATGGTCGTCCTCCAGAGCGACAAGCAAGGCTTCCAGGTGCTCCACTTTCTCCTGCAATCGCTTGATCTCCTCTTGCGCCCGTTCGCTGTCCCCTCGAAGGGAGGTGACCTGGGCTCTTACGTGGTGAATGGCCTGCAACCCGCGATGGAAGCCCCCGTGGAGGAGGTTGACCCGCCCATTGAAGGGGTCGGCATCCCCAGAAATATACAGGGAAAAAGAAAGACATCAGTGGAACCTTGAAGCATGCGATAGTAGGGAAATGCCAGAATTAGACAACCGTACCTGAGTGGGAGTGACACTCAAGTGATGTGCTAAATCACCTGGTGGAGGGCCGGCCTGCGGCCCCTCTCCTTCGGCCGCCGGGGCCATGCTAGCTGGAAGGTTGGCAGACGTAGGTGCGCTGGAGGGCTCCAACCCCGAAGACGTCCCGACTGCCTCCGCTCCGCTCCCGGTGGACCAGCGATCAGTACGACTTCGGCCTCTGATGCCGCAGGGATGTCTTTGAGGATCCCACCCTCCGAAATGGGTTCCACAAAAATGATAGTCGGCTCCGGAGATCCCCCCGTCTCCAATGTTGGCGAGGGCGCAGCCGAGCGTGACCCCTCAGGGTCATCGAGCTCCAAAACATCGCCCACCATTTCTGGAGCTGTGTCCACAGATACTTCGGCAATGGAATGCGTGAGAAGCCCCCTAGCGTGTCGAGACTCCATCTCGTAGACTTCGAGCATGGCTAGCCCGGCTGCTAGAGTTGGTGATGGTTCGGCGGTCTCCCCCTGGTGCCCCTCTCTCGTAGCCGCCTTCGGGACCGCACCCCGAACCTCAAAAGCAAAACTGGCAGCTTGCCTTTGGGACCTCCGTGTCGAAGTCTCTCCGGCCTCCCTCAACCTCTTCAGGGGGCCTCAACCTCATCATTGTAAGAGGATGACTCCAACAACGAGCAGCTCTCCTCCTCGTCCCCTCCGGACGATCGGGGAGCGACAGCTCCCCCAGGCTCTCTCTTACCGGGACTAGTGACTCTCTATCCCGACGAAGGCCCCCACTTGGCGGCCTTGAAAGTGATAGATGTAAAAAAATAACCCTGGACGAAGAACTTCGCCTTCTGGGATTGGATGGCGGTAACCAACTCATCCACCTCCATAGCATCCTCCGCCGTCGGCTTCTCAAGCAAGAACCCCAAAATCGGGCCCCATATGCGTGAAAGCTTAGAATTGGAGGGCTCTTGCAGGAAGAAGTATCGATCATTCCAGCCCTTAACTGAATCTGGATTGGTTCCTCGAAAGTGGAAGCCCATCTTGGGCGACATCGACACCCAATCCTCCGACTCTGTAAAGCGAAAAATTAGTCTGGCGGCCTTGGCATCGAAGAAGCCGCTGTGAAGGCAATCGAAGATGCACAGGGACACCAGGTAACGTAAAGCGTTGGCGTGGAGCCTCGCCACCGGAACTCCCAACGCCTCCACCAGCGCATACAGCGTGCATGGCATGGGATAACGGAGCCCCCCTCTCTGATGGTGCTCGTAGACCGTAATGTCGCCCTCTGGGGAGCGCTGGCTCTATCTGTGGCACCAGGAGCGCGATGGCCCCAATCACTGGGAATGCCATAATTAACCACGAGGGCAGCAATAGCACTTGCCGTCAGGACAGACCTCGTATTATGAACACCATGGCAACTCGCCCTGGGAGCTTGAGAAGAAGAAGAACTCTCTCTCTTTTTTGCCATATCTCTCTCTCGACGCGGGTTATCTACAAGAAAAATCTCAGCAAGAGGAAAAGCTGCCCAGCTAGTTTAAATAAGCTGCCCAGCAAGTGGTTGGGACACGTGCCAACTTCACAGCGCATTGTAGGGCCTGAAGTCGCCCGCAATCATGGCTATGCGCCAGTTTGACGAGCACATCGCCTCAGCCGCCTGACAGAAGTCCACGCTAGCACCTCAGTATTAAATGCAGGCTTACGGTAGCAAAGTCCACTACAGGGACTCGCAGATATATGAAATGAAAAATGAAAATCTAGAAACGCAGATTACGGAAGACGAAGCAGTATGATCAAACGACGAGTTTTATTGAAACAAAGGATCCTGTTACAACGGCCATCAAAGAAAAAATAAAAACAATAATGGTGGCAGCAGCCTGCTGTGGCAGCTATCTGCTAGTGACCCACGCGGTCTGTAGAAGATCTCGAGGAAGGGTAATCAACTAGTTGCGCGCGCGTTCCAGCGCTGGAGTTACGAGAGTCCAAAACGCCGACGTGAAAGTTTGGGTCCTCCAGCGAGGCTAGCCGTCGGCATAGCCAGATCCCATCCTAGTAATTCCTCTCCAGTGCAGGACCGACTTCCTCCAGCAGGAACCTTGCCCTCAGCTCTATCCGTAACCTCGCGACCTCAGTCCCATGCTGTCGCAGCAGCTTCCCGTTCTCCTCTTCAAGGGCCCGCATGCGGGTCTGAGCCGCCACATTGGCGCTGGCGAGATGGGAAGTCCTGGCTTCCGATTCAGCCCATGCGTCCTCAAAATGCGCCTGTTCGGACAAGAGGTCCCCTCTCCCTGGAGCGCGCACCCGGGAGGAACCGGAGCCCTCTACCCTCTCGAAACCTGGAGGCACCCGAAGGAATCGAACGGGGCCCACGACAGTGGCTTCAGAATGAGCCCCTCCTGGCACCTCGGCGCCCGAAGCCTCGGGAACGTGAGAACCAGACTTTGACTCAGTAGAAGAGCACTCCGATTCGTATGATGAATCCTCCATCGAAATTATGGTGAGAACACACACGGGAAGAACGAGTAACTGTCGAATACGCAAGCGCAGGAAAATGCAAAACCCAGGGTGAAATGACGCGTTTAAATAGGCAAAATTTCCTCCTAAAAATGGCGGCGCTATGAAGACAAAGGGCGCTAGAGCTTAGCCAACGGGCGCCCTCCACGTGGAAATCCCCTGAGGCCTCGTGCGTTTCCAAGACAAGTCATCATGATCCAGCGCCTCTTGACCACGTAAGCATTTAAAACGCCAGACCAGCCAAGAGACGTGACCGCCAACAGTAGCCTCTCCGTTCCCACGAGACTGGACTCGGATCGCCAGGGGAAAATGCTCAATAAAGAAAAGAAGCATGCACAGAGAGAAGGAAAGGATGAAGGCAAAAGGGCTACTTCTTTCATTAATCAACACTTTCTTACAAAGTACAAAATCCACAGTGTCAAAGGTGCGAGAAAGACGACGGTACGAGGCCCCGGGTCCCTAGTGACTACCCCAGATGAGCTTGGAGAACATGATCTACATGAGATTACCGCGGCCAGGAGCGCCGATAGTTCACCAAGCGAGCGGAGGCGGCCACTAGGGGCACCCCCCCCGAAGTGGAGGCAGCCATAGTGCGATCCACCGGGGCGGGATCCGCATCGATGCCAGAGCACTCAGGGGAAGTAAAGGGAAAAACCCTACAATTCCCTCACCGAGGCTCCAGCCTCTCCCCCTCCACGGTCCATGCTCGAACTTAGTGGGGTGGAGACCATGAGCAACGCCCTCTGCCAGCGGGAAGAATCCCTGCGGAGGTTCCGCCACGGTCCCGCCACACCAAGGGCGAGCCACACCACGGACGGGGAGCACGTGACGACAGCAGAGTGGCCGAATCACCCTCATTAGCATGAGGAGCGGACCGCGACATGGGAGTTAGAGTGGTCTTCGTCAAGGACTTCGAGCATCCAGCTAATCCATCCAACTCCTTCTAGGACCCCCGCTAAGGGTGGGGTAAGCTAGAGTCTTCTCATTGCTTCTCCAAAGATAGCCAAGGGATGTGCTCCACTCGCTAAGGAGTCCTCCTATTTATGGGCAATATGGGAGCATTCTCTTACCCAACGCGGCACATTTCCTGACAGACGTCTTTCACGAAATAGGAAAGACCCCTAATCAGACACAACCCTGAGTGCGTGGATCCTGCCAATCAGAGTAACGAATCACAGTAGCGCCAGAAAAGTCTACACAGTCTCCTGGGGAAGGCCCAAATCCGAAAAACAACAAACAGTGTTACGGCACGAGGAAGGCTATGGGGCCGCAGAGTGGACCCAAGAGACATGCCAGGCCCGACCACTGGCTAGCCTAGGTATGGGGGGCTAGTGTTGGGTCCCGTGTCAAGGCCCACAAGCAATGTCAAGCCCAACCCATCTGCATAGGGAATCAACGTGGTGTCGAGCTGGCGGAAAGCGACAGACTCCCTACAGCGCATTAATGGGTTGCCGGAGAACAAGCAGGCGAGAGGAAAAATCAGCCAATGGAGAAGCAGCCAGTACTGTGACAACGGCTTAGGCGGCCGCCCGCAGGCAGCCAGCCAATCCCAGTTCAAAGGGAGATCAGGCGTGGCCGGTAGCACTCAGAAGCCTGTCTGCTACTGCAAAACGACAGCCGACATAACCGGCGGTCAGTAACAGTGATCAGAGGCAAGGAAACTCTAGCAATGGGCATTCTGGCGCCCATAGTCCACTTGGGAGGAGCCTATAAGAGCTCTATTTCCCCATAGAGAGAGGGATCCGGACCCTTTCTCCTCTGAACAAGATCACAGGAGAGAAAGCAATCGAACGGAGATAAGACTCACGTACTGTGGCCACGAACGAGCCCACTTTTCTCACGATCATAATCCCCAAGTTCGTTCAGGTACCGAAAAGTTAGCCACCCACTGCGGTGCATTAAGGAAGTTAGGCTTTCCGCATCTTGCTCATTGCATTCTCCATGCCAAAACACATACATCACTCACGTTTCATCAGCATCCGCCCGCGTACTGTCTACCGCGTGGGCTATTTTTGTTTATTACGGGAATTTGCTGACTTAAGCGTCGGAGTGGCTACGGTGAGAGAAATCCCGCCGGACCTCTGACCTCTTGTTTGTTTGTGTTGTACAGGTCCAGGTTAGGAGATACGGAGACCGGACCCTCATCTTGACGCAACCTCATGACCAGGAACTCGAAGGCTCCCTAATCCGTACAGCAACCGTGGAACCGGGATGCAACAATATAAAATTTATAATAATATATAATAAATCAACAACTATTTGATATTTAATTTCACGTCGTAACTACGACTCAAATGCCAAAAGACAACTAAATAATATAATTGCAATTAAGATTCTATCGAATCCAATTATTAATAAGGATTAGATTTTATCATATTTATCTTAATAGAGATTCCAACTGTATGAAATTTATTTAAAATATCCTCAGATCCTATATGTTATTATGAACCAACAACTATGTGCCTACTACCAATATTAAAATATCATCCACGAGGCATCAATATTCATAAGTTTGACAATTGATCAATTATATGATTTAATGATATATTATCACCTATAGTATATATGTATTGACCTCAATCTTGATAATCAATATTCTCATTACCCTTTTGGAATAAATCAAGAATATGCCACACATGTATTGTCATGATTTAATTGGGATTCATACTCAAATGGACAAAATACTCAATCTCAATCACATGTCAAACCCAACGCCACTAAATACGATATCCATTAATATCTCAATGCATGTTATTTATAGGACTATCCATTTCTCCAAATAATCTCAATTACTATGAAAATCAATTCGGATAATTATATAATTCTTTATGATACTTGATGCGTACCTAGATCCGACTTCGAACAGATTCGGATTCTTCTGGATGATGTGAACCGGCTCCGTTCTCCGAGTGCGAATCTTGCACACCAATAAAACGAACAAGAGGTAAGCGTTAACGGTGGGAGGTAATCCCACCGAAAATACTCCGACGCTCAAGTCAGCGAATAGCCTTCAATGGAAGGAACTGAAAGAGAGAGAAAGCAATGGGAGAGGGGAAATGAGTGTCTTGTTCCAGATGTCAGAAAGGCGTAGGTCTTTCCTCGTATCTCGATGGTGGGAAGACAGAGAACGTGTGTAAAGACTCGTTCATTGCCTTGGAGTATGATCGTGTTTGAGGTTCCTTCCCAGCATGTTACCGTTAGCTTCTTTCCTTCCCAGCATGTTACCGTTGAGGTTCCTTGGCTGGCAAGGAGTTGGGAGGATCTGGCGCCTTCCTTATTTGAAGGGCGCCAATCTTGTTGATATTCTCTTCGAGATTGTGGAATATCCTTGGAGGATCGTGGCTGGCCTTTTTATGCCTGATGGGCCTAAACGGGTCAGGCCCGTTACTGTTGAAAGGCTTCTTGGGGCCCAATGTGCAAAGCGCGGACGGTCAACGCATGGGTTGACCGTCTGCCTGCGTATTGGCTGCCCTTATGAAAGGCGTTCGACGTTGGCCTCCAGATAGGCCATGGGCCTGAGGGAGTCAGGCCCATTACTGTAGAAGGGCCTTGTTTGGGCCCAACACGTAGGGAGCAGACGGTCAATGTCTGAGTTGATCGTCAGTGTGTTAGCCGCCTTCGTGGAGATCGAAGGGGGAGCGGCGGGCGACCAACTGATGGGCCGTGGGCCAGAATGGAATAGGCCCATCACAGTTGCAAAACCTCTAAAGGCCCAACGAACTGGTCAACATTGAGTTGACCGTTTGCGAGTAAGTTGGCCGTCAGGACGGTCAACGAAAACGTTGACCGTCCTCGGGCTTTCCTGTTTCTGGGCCCGTCTTCCTACTGGGCCGTTAGAAACGTTGACTGGCCTTTCTGGGCTTCTGTTGACCATTCATTTGGGCCAGCCCATTTTTGGTGTACCCATCACTAGCCCCCCATGCTGGTGGTCTGATTTCTGGCCTCCAACATGTTCATGATGGGATGCCTCTCCTTACTTTGGGGATCTCATGGGAATTCGTAAAAAGTGTGAAGGAGAGTTTGACCGGAATCGTTGACCGTTTTTGGCCAATTCCGATGTTCCAAAATTGTTGACCGTTCTGGTCAATTTCGGAGTACCAGAATTGTTGACCATTTTGGCCAATTCCGGAGTACCAGAATTGTTGACCGTCCTGGTCAATTCCGGAGTTCCAGAATTGTTGACTATTTTTGGCCAATTTTGGGAATGATTTCTACCATCTTTTAGCCGGACTGCCAGGCAAAAAATGACACGTGTCCTCCCTTGGTTGGGAGGAGATCCGGGTCATTAATACACCAGAAATCCGTCCTTTGGCAGGGTCGAGTGGAGTGGCGACACGTGGCAATCCTGACGGTGCCATTAATGAGGGGTGTCGTGCGGGAGTCCCGTCCTTTGGCTAGGTCAAATGAGGAGGTGACGCGTGGCAGGACTGATGGCGTCCCTTGTATGCTTGGCGCGTAAGTTTTCCTTCCATTTTTTGAAATCTGTTACGCCTCCTTCGTCTTCCTCATTCCCATTTCTCAGACAAATCCTTCGACGACACCCTGAAACTTTTTCCGATTATGGCTTCCGTGGCGGATTTTTCATCTGATTTGAGGGAAAACGACATCAAGGCTTTATGCGTCGAGTTTAATATCCCTAAAGAGATGGCCTGGAGGGTCCCAGGCAAGGACGACAGAGCCGCTTTTCCACCAGAGGGCTACATTACTGTTTACGAGGCCCACCTGAGGAGTGGCCTCCGTCTGCCTCTGCCGGAGGAGTTGGAGTCGATCATGGTGGCTCTTCACGTACCCATCGCCCAGCTTCATGCCAACGCGGTGAGGTATATTTGTACCCTATGTATTTTTGCCCGGAAGCTTGACCAAAAGTTTAGGATGTCCGGCCTTAAGGTTATATTCAAGGTGACCCAGGGGGCGGAGTGGATTTCACTCAGCCCCCGTACGGGGATAAAAATAAACAAGGCCATTCACGACTCCCTGAAGAACTGGAAAAACCGGTTCTTCTTTGTAAAGGTGGGAGAGAAGTGGCCCGTTGCGCGGGACTGGGGCAAGGTTCCCGAGGTGCACCTTGGTACGCCATCTGTAATGGAGACTGCCGCGTATGCCTGGCTAACCAAGGCCATTCGGGACAATCCCGATGAATTCAAGAGGGACTTCTTGGTTTCCCATGCGGAGACCAAGAAGGTTAAATGGGGACCGCCGTCACCAGTTCAGAAGCCGCACCCTCCGATTAAAATGGTGCGCCCTGAGGTCTTGAAGAAATTGATCATTCGACCGAGGTCCTCGGAGGAGGCTACTAAGAGGGTAACTGCTACGCCCTCATCTTCCTCTTCGCAGATTGATCTTGTGGCTTCCGGGATTTACGGTGGACCCGGCAGCACTTCTGGGGCGGAGAGGTCCGTTGAGGACCGGCCGGCGGATGCCGGAGGAGTTATTCTGGCCCAGCCCGCGGCGAAGGTGGTCCCAGGCGCTGTCTGGATGGAATCGGCGGAGGAGCCAGCTCGCGATGTGTCCGAGGGTTCGCGCATTTATACTGTGGAGCCGTCGACGAGGGCTGATCCTCCAATAGCTGCTCCAAGGGCAGGCAGGAAGAAAAGACCCGCCACGACTACTCCAGTGGCTGCAGGAGAGGAGCCCGCCGCTGCCGTCGATGATGATGAGTTTTTGGACCGCATTTTGGATGAGGCAGCGGCGTATTCGGTGCGAGAGGGTGCTCCTGGCTCAACATCTCTGATTTAACCCTCAGCTGGGCCAGACCTAGAGTCCAGACATGTGAGGTCCTACAGGAAGACTTATGAGGTATGACCTTTGCAACCGCTTCCTTGTATTTCTTCCTTATATTTACAAGCTCATACTTTGCTTTGGTCCTGTGCAGCCAAGAAGAGCGGCCTCAGTTATCTCCCGGAAAATGGAACAGCGTGATCGCATCATTGCAGACTGGGAGGCTGAGATAGCCTGGCTAGATGCCAAGCTGGCCTCCTCAGGAGGAGAGCTCTGTGAGCAGACAGCCGCTCTTGAGGCTGTTATGGCGGGCGTGGAGACAGAGAACGTCGAGCTGAAGGTGGAGGTTGCTGAGATGAAGGCGGAGGTTGCTCGCCTAAAGGAAGAGGATGGCCAAATGAAAACGAGCAACAAACGCCTCGCAGATCGTGCCGCCGCCGCAGAGAGCGAGCTGGCTATTCGGGTGAGCCTCCATGAGGTCGAGGGCGCACTACACGCCCAGCTATTGGATGGGCTCAACATTGGACGTCACGTTGCGCGGTTGGTTGTTCCTGACTTCCCAGTGGAGTTTATTAATCAAAGGAACCGCGCGGCACAACGTAAGGAAGATTTGGTAGGAGAGCCTCGAGACAACCAGGGTGGTCCGCCAGCCTTGTAGCCTTTTTGTACTTCCTTTTATTTTTTGGACCGTATGTAATTGTAACATACTTTGTGAGCAATAAAACGGAAGTTCTTTTCAGTTTAGTGTCTACTGTCTTTTATTGCTTCGTGTACGTTTATGTTGTTGCATTGGGCGGCCAACCTGGTTGGCCGGCGACCGTTGCTTGGCTGCCTAAGGGGCTGAGCCCCCAGGCTCGGCAGGTGGTTGCATTAACCAGCCTTGCGTTGTTGTCCAAGTGGAAACTTGGGCAATCAGTGTTAGAGAAGGAACGCTTCTCGTTTATTGCTTAGTCACGCCATCCCTTTATAAAGGAGGTTGGTGCGTGGGGTAGCCAACTTGGTTGGCTGGCCGCCTAAGGAGTAGATCCTTAAGCTGAGCAGGCGGTTGTAAGAACCAGCCTGGTGGCGCCGTTCAAGTGAAGACTTGGGCTGCTAATACTGGACAAGAAATGCTTCTCCCTTCAACCGTCGTTGACTGACGTTGCTGCTCCCCAAAAGGAGGTCGTCGCGTGTGCCATTCTTGCCCCCTAAGGTTTTTAGACCGCTATGGGCCACTTGGATGACCAAGGTTTAGTACGACCGCTACTGGGCCGCTCGGATGACCGAGGTTTTAGACCGCTCATGGGCCACTTGGATGACCAAGGTTTTGGACCGCTCATGGGCCACCTGGATGACCAGGGTTTCAGACCGCTCATGGGCCACTTGGATGACCAGGGTTTTAGACCGCTCGTGGATCACCTAGATGACTAGGGTTTAGGATCGCTTATGGGCCACCTGGATGACCAGGGTTTTAGACCACTTTTTGGGCCACCTAGATGACTAGAGTTTAACGAGAGGGTGAAGACCCTCCCAACTTAGGGGCAGTCTAGGTCGGGTAGATACCTGCAAGGCAAACGCAGTTCATATACCCTAGGATTCTATATGCTAAGTAAACTTCGCAATTTATCAAAGTAAAAACAAGCACACGAATGAATGCACATCAGCGAGTAAGGGCGTACATGGGTTTCCTATTGGAAGTAGCGCTTCAGGTGGGTTGCGTTCCACGTCCGTGGGACCAACTTTCCGTCCTGGTTCCGGAGCTTGTATGCTCCGTTGCGCAGGACGGCGGAGACGAGAAAAGGTCCCTCCCAGTTGGGAGAGAGTTTGTTTCTGCCGGCCAGTTTGCCCGTGGCCTCGATGCCTCGTAGGACCAAGTCCCCAACGTCGAATTGCCGGGCTTTCACCTTTTTATTGTAGTACCGGGCAACTCGGTGTTGGTACGCTGCTGTCCGTATTCTGGCGGCGTCGCGGGCTTCCTCCAGTAAGTCCAAGTGCTCCCTGATTTTCTGGGAGTTGGTCTGCGGGTCGAAGGACTCCACCCTGAGACTTGGGAGCCCGATTTCAACAGGAATTACCGCTTCAGTCCCGTAACATAGGCTGAAGGGCGTCTCGCGCGTTGGTTCCTTCGGGGTTGTACGATAAGACCAGAGGACGGATGGGAGCTCGTCAGCCCAGGAGCCCCAACGTCCTCCAACTTAGTCTTTAACCCGTGGAGTAGCGTACGGTTTGTGACCTCTACCTATCCGTTGGCCTGGGGGTATGCTACCGAAGTGTGGACCAGCTTGATTCCAAGGCTGGTGCAATACTTGGTGAAGCGTTTTTCCGAAAATTGGGTCCCGTTGTCAGTCACCATGACCTCAGGGACGCAAAATCTGCAGACAATACTCTGGCGAAGGAACTCTAGAGCATTGTGTTCTGTGATCTTTGCAAGCGGGGCAGCTTTGACCCACTTAGTGAAGTAGTCGATGCACGCTACGATAAACTTCCTTTGCCCCGTGGCAATGGAAAATGGGCCGAGAATGTCAAGCCCCCATTGCACGAAGGGTCAGGGGGCCTGAAGGGACCTCAGGTCAGCGGACGGCTGGTGGTAAAGGTTGCCATGAAGCTGGCAGCTCTAACACTTCTTAATAAACTCAAGCGCGTCCTTTTTCATTGAGGGCCAGTAGTAGCCCTGCCGCATAATTTTGAAGGCTAGGTTCTTCCCGCCTATGTGTGATCCACAGATTCTGAGATGAACTTCGCCCAGCGCGTAGTTAGCCTCCTCGGGAGATAGGCAGCGGAGATACGGAGTTGAGTATCCACGGCGATACAGCCGTCCGTCAACTACCGTGTACCAGTCAGCTGTCTTTTTAATCTGCTTGGCCTTTTCAGTGTCCTCCGGGAGTGATCCGTTGGCCAAGTATTTAAGGTAAGGAGTCATCCAGTTTTTTATCTCGGAAATCTGCATGGCCTCCTGTTTCTCTATGCTCGGAGCGTTCAGAGTCTCCCGTATGTCCCTTGAATATTGCTTTGGGTTCTCGGCAGCAGCTGCTCTAGCCAGCCGGTCTGCCTTCCAGTTCTCAGTTTGAGGAATGTGAACCAGGGTCAGCTTGTCGAAGCCCTGGATGGTCTCCTTTGCCTTTGCCAGGTACCTGGCCAAGGAAGGGTTATTTGCCTCGAAGCCCCCGTTGACCTGGTTGATGATTAATTCGGAGTTGCTGTGGACTGCCAACCTCTTGGCAGAGCACTCCTTTTCCAATCGCAAGCCAGCCAGTAGGGCTTCGTACTCAGCGACGTTATTGGTCGCTGGAAAATCAAGTTTCAGAGAATACTTAATCTCGAATCCATCGGGGGTCGTTAGGATTACCCCTGCCCCATTGCCACTGTCCGTGGACGATCCGTCCATATGGAGTGTCCATTCTGGGGCCCCACCGAGCTGTTCTTCATTTTCTACGGGCTGTTCCTCTTGAATGGGTGTCGTGATCTCAACAATGAAGTCGGCCAGAGCCTGCGCCTTTATAGCAGGTCTGGGCCTGAACTCGATGTCGAATTCACCCAATTCAATGGTCCACTTTACCAATCGGCCTGAAACGTCGGGCTTTTGGAGTATGCTTTTCAGCGGCTGGTCCGTGAGGATCACTATGCGATGCGCCTGAAAGTATGGCCTCAATTTTTACGTTGTGAAGATAAGTGCCAGTGCCATTTTTTCAGCGCGCGGGTAGCGAGTTTCTGGGCCGGTCAATGTTTTGCTCACATAGTAGACCGGCTGTTGGATATCGGACTCCTGGCGCACAAGGACGGAGCTGAGGGATGCTTCCGATACCGCCAAGTAAAGGTACAGCTCCTCTCCGTCTTTGGGTGATGCTAACAACGGTGGGCTGGCCAGATACTGCTTCAACTCATCGAAGGCAGTCTGGCAGTCAGCCGTCCACTGGAATCCGTTAGACTTTGTCCCTCTCAAGGCTTTAAAGAAGGGCTGGTACTTGTCTCCAGACTTCGCGAGGAAGCGGGACAGAGCAGCCAGCCGCCCAGTCAATCGCTGGACGTCTTTTACGCTTCTCGGGGGAGCCATGTCGGCTAGGGCCTTAATCTTTTCTGGGTTTGCCTCGATCCCTCGCTGAGAGACGATGAAACCCAAGAACTTCCCCGAGGCTACCCCGAAGACACACTTGGCTGGATTTAGTTTCATTTGGTGCTGGCGGAGCACCCCAAATGACTCTTCCAGGTCACGTATGTGGTCGCCCGTGACTCTGCTCTTGACGAGCATGTCGTCGACGTAGACCTCCATGTTGCGACCAATTTGCTTTTCGAACATCTTGTTCACTAGTCGCTGGTATGTGGCTCCAGCGTTCTTTAACCCGAAGGGCATGACCCTATAGCAATAGGTGCCCTGGTCCGTCATGAACGAGGTATGCTCCTCGTCTTCCGTACTCATTCTGATCTGGTTGTAGCCCGAATAGACGTCCATGAAGCTTAGTAGCTCATGCCCTGCCGTTGAGTCAACCAGCAGGTCAATCCGGGGCAAGGGAAAGCTGTCCTTCGGGCAAGCCTTGTTG
>JAODPA010104705.1:0-31234 GCA_025585075.1 Nepenthes mirabilis
ACTACTTTTTTTTTTTATTTAAGGTGCTTCTATTTTCTTAAAATAAATATTTTCAAATAAGCCATTATTCTTGTCTAAAAATCTATCTAAATAGAAAAATGATTGTTGTGAAATAAGTAATACTTAGTGGGCGCATTTCAACGGCGGGGCGTCGCGACGAGACAGGGTGCACAGGATCTCCGGCGGAACTACACTTGCTAGAGATCGAGATCAGAATCAAAATCAAAATCTCTAAGTAGCGAAGTGGATCCCTGCTTTGATTCGAATAATTCAATTGCTCCCTTTGGCTAGAGATGAGCAACCACAGCTAATCGCACTGCTGCTGCTGCTTCTCACTCGCCGTTATTAGCGCATGGTTTCTGCTGATCAGCCATGGCCAATTACTTGGCTCAGTTTCAAACAATTAAAAACACCTGCGGTCACCTCGTCATTGCTGGTACCTTCCTCCTTATCCTTATGCTCCCTGAATCAATCACGAAATTCCATGGTACAAATGTAAATATTGTTGTTTTTCCAGATCCCTGTATGCAAAATTCTTGCCCCTCAGCACGTTTTTCGTTTCTCCTCGTGACTGATTTGTATGTGAGATTGTTAATGGCCGCGTTAGCCCTCCGCTTAGTGGTTTAGTTTGTGAAGAAGCTTTGTAAATTAGACAGCAATTAAACCTCTTTTTTAGCTAGTCCAGATTCCGAATTTTAAATACAGCTTAGACCAGTTCCTTTTAGGGTGGTCTGCAGCTGTAAGCCTGCAACCAATGACCTACAAGTCAGTATGTTTCGAATTATAATTTGGAAATATTACATTTATGCTTTATTTCTTGGTGGAGATATTGGTCTTGCACTGTATTAGAGGGTGATTACACGAGTGAAATGAGTTCTCACAATTTTACGTGCTTTGCTTTTTTATAATGTTTGAGGCATTCTACATTATTCTTAACATTTAGTTTGGAGGGTACCTTCCAAAAACTTCTTATGGCAGTGTATTATAAAAATCAGTACTTTTAGTTATTTCAAACTTTGAGAGCAATTCCAAGGAAATTGGGATCTACATGATAAAGTTGCTCCTTACTTGATGGGCTAGCCTTGCATGTCTGGCTGCTTTGGTGTTATTTTTTGATCGAGCAAGAACCTTTAATGTTTTTGGCAAAATGTAGAGGATATTTTCTGCTTGCTATTGCTGGGGCTGCTAGTTTTTAGTGACATGATGATGCGTTTGGGCCGTCAGCATCGTCGCATGCAGGGAAGGACAGGGAAGGGAAGAGTTCTGGGTGAGGGAGAAGATGAGAAGGGCAGGGGAAATACTCGGGGAGAAAAAGAAGATAGACGTGAGAACAGAGGAAGCAGAGAAAGGAAGACATAATAGAGTAGTAACAGTCTGCTTCTGTAATCAATTCCAAGCCTCTACATCATGAGTACATGGCATGAAAAACAGAATAAGCACGTGTGAGTGTCTGTAAACAGAATAAGAATACTAGTATGAGGGCTAACAGCCCATATGCTCCTATAACCAACTATATACCTACTAACATGACAATAACCATATGAAGCTATGTACTAGTATGATAACTAAAAAAATAACTATATGTAGTCACGATATTTCCGAGGGACTTGTACCAGACGGGAGCTTCTTCGGGGTCTCGGCTAGGTTGGCAGTGCCGTCAAATCCGTTGCGATGAAATCCGTAACATTACCCTTCCCATCGAATACAACCTTGTCTTCAAGGTTGAAAGCTGGGAAGTATTGCATAAATTCCGTGGCTGATTCCCACGTAGCTTCTTCAGTGGTTTGACTGCCACTAGACAAGGAATTGAGGGATGAAAACACCATGCTGTAGCACTTTGCGGAAGCCGATTATCTGGGATGGAGATAGGAGTGGTTGGAATCCCCAACCTTCGTGTAGTAATGGAAATTGTTGACTGGGTGCGGTAGCAGAGCCACGCTTCAGCAAGGAGACGTGGAATACATTGTGAATGCAAGAATAATCGGGGAGATCTAAACGATATGCTACTGGCTTGATGCGTTCCACAATGCAGAAGGGGCCGTAATACATTTTTGGCCAGTTTGTTGGATTGCTGATGAGCCAATGTGGATTGGCGGTAGGGATGAAGTTTGACATAAACCCAATCTCCCACTTGAAATTCCTTGTCGGAGCAATGAGTGTCAGCTTGATTTTTCATGCGTAGCTGAGCCTGTTGAAGATTTTCCTTAAGCTGAGCAAGCAGGGACTCACGAGAGGTGAGCAGGTCATCCACAGCAGCAATGGGGGAAGTGCCGTGAATGTAATCAACTAAGGAAGGTGGAGGAATGCCATACATTGCTTCGAAGGGACTGATTTTTTTGGAGTGCTTTGCGGTGTTGTAACTCCATTCTGCCCAGGGTAAAAATCGTACCGAGGTAGCCGGATTGTCAGACACAAAACAGCGGAGATAGTCTTCTAAACAGTGGTTGACAACCTCGGTTTGACCATCCGTTTGAGGATGATAGGAGCTGCTATGGCATAGGGAGGTGCCTTGCAATCGGAAAAATTTCTTCCAGAATTTACTCATGAAGAGAGGATCACGGTTAGAAATAATCTCGGTAGGCATACTGTGCAATCGGCAGATTTCTTGAACAAAAACAGCGGCCAGGTTTTCTGCCGTGAACTGGGAGTGGAGGGTTGTGAAATGGGCATACTTCGAGAGTCTATCCACGACCACAAATATGGCAGTCTTGTCGTTGGAAAGTGGCAAGTGTGTGATAAAATCTATAGAGAGTGAATCCCAAATTTTTCCAGGAATGGGAAGGGGTTGCAGCTTACTGGAAGAGGCCGTGTTAAGGGGTTTGACCTGTTGACAGGTGGAGTAGTGGGAAATATACTCTCGGATGTCGTTGTGCATGTGTGGCCAATAGAAATTGGTTGCTATGCGAACGAGAGTGCACTGAAAACCCGCATGGCCCCCAAGTGGTGAGTCATGATACTCATGTAGAATGAGGTCCTGTAAGGCTGAATTAGTGGGTAAAAAGAGGTGCCCCTTGAAGAAAATGAGGCCATCCTACACCGTATAGTGCTCGAAGTCACCTGGTCTGTCCTGTATGGCAGCTAGCATCTCGGAGGAAGTTGGATCTCTGGTGCAAAATTTGCAGAGGGCAAAAATTAAAGCCACCACAGGGCGTGAGGAAGCGCATAGAGCATGATAGGAGCCTTCTAGTAACCGCAACAGGGCATCAGCCGGACCGTTCTCCTTGCCAGGTCTGTAGGTGATCTCAAAATTATATCCCAACAGCTTAGTAATCCATTGTTGTTGCTCTGGGGTGTGAATTGTTTGGTTTAATAGGACCTTGAGGGGTTAGTGATCAGTTTGGATGAGAAACTTTGCCTCCAGCAAATATTGCCGCCATTTTTTGATGGCCTCGACGATGGCACAGAGTTCTTGGATGTAAGTAGAGGCGCCTTGTAATCTGGGGCTCAGCAGTTTGCTGAAGAAAGCAACCAGGTGCCCTGCTTGCAACAAGACCGTGCTTATGCCATTTCTTGATGCATCCGTTTGGATGGTAAATGTTTTGGAAAAATCAGGCAAAGTTAAGACTGGGGTAGTGGTGTGGGCATTTTTGAGTGCATTGAAAGCTACTGTGGCTTCGGTAGTCCAGACGAAGGCATCCTTCCTTAGTAAGTGGGTAAGTGGTGCTGTGATTTGAGCATAATAGGCAACGAACCGGCGGTAATACCCGGCTAAGCCTAGGAAACCTCGTAGCTGTTCGACATTGGTAGGCTCCAGCCACTGTTGCATAGCTATAATTTTGGCAGGGTCCACCTCAACTCCCCGTGCTGAGACAATGTGTCCCAAATACGTTATCAAAGTGCGCCCGATCTCACATTTGTTGCGTTTAGCATAGAAGGCTTGATCCCGTAGAATTTGGAGGACCCGAGTGAGATGATCGTAATGCTGTTCCTAGGTCGAACTGTAAACTAGTATGTCGTCGAAAAAACAAGGACGAACTTCTGGAGAGCAGAGCAGAAAATGTTATTCATTTTTGACTGGAAAGTGGACGGCTCATTTGAGAGACCGAAAGGCATTACTAAGAACTCATAGTGGCCCTCATGAGTTCCGAAAGCCGTTTTGTGAACATCAGCCGTGTGCATCCTCATCTGATGGTACCTCGAGCGCAAGTCCAGTTTTGAAAAGACATGGGCTCGATGTAGCTCATCTAATAACTCATCCACAGTAGGAATGGGGAATCGATTCTTAATGGTGATTGTATTTAGTGCTTAGTAGTCCACACAAAAACACCAACTACTGTCCTTCTTTTTTACCAACAGAACTGGGGATGAGAAGGGGCTGGTACTCGGCTGAATTGTTCCTTCTGCTAGCATCTCCCTAATCAGTCGCTCCATTTCAGTTTTTTGGAAGTGTGGGTATCGATATGGTTTGACGTTCACCGGCTCAGTGTTTGGTTTGAGGGAAATTCGATGATTGGTGGAGCGTTGCGGGGGTAGCCCATGTGGAAGTTCAAAAATGTCTTTGAAGGCAGAGAGAATTTGGAGGAGTGTTTGGATAATCTGTGGATCTGTATTTGGGGAAATTGGTTAGGGTCCAGGAGGGTAGTGGCAGGGGTGTTCTGGGATGATTCAAGTGTGGGCACAATGGTGAGTTGAAAATAGGAGGCCATTGACTGGGTGGAATCATCCCTCTTCAGTTGGCTCAATGTCATAGTAAAGACAGCCGCCAGCGGTAAGCCATATAAGGTGACCTGTGTACCAGTATGGTCAAAACTCATCCAGAGTGATCGGTAATCAAACAACATAGGGCCAATTGTGGCAAGCCACCGAACTCCTAACACCATATCAGCCCCATAGATTGGTAACAAATATAGATCAATAGCAAAGCCAGCTTGCTCCAAGGTGACCTCGACATTGGTACACAGCTCTTCGCATTTCAGGGAAGCCCCGTTTCCCACGGTGACGTTGAGATGATGAGAAGGCTCAACCGAGAGACCAAAATACTTGGCTATGTGTGTTTGGAGAAAATTATGAGGGGATCCACTGTTCACTAAAATAACCATAGGTTGACCGGAGATGGTTCCTTGCAATCGCAAGGTGGAAGGGACAAAATGCCCTTCCAAAGCGTGAAGAGAGACAGATGGAACAGCTTCTGGGGTTGGAGGGGTTGGGTCAGTTTCCTGAAGATGATCAGGAACATAACCTGTGTCATCTGAGCCCACTTCAAAATTTTGAAGCCTGGGCAAAATACCTCCCTCCTCATCAGCCAACATGCACAAAAATTTGGGAGGATTGCAATGATGACCAGGGGTAAATTTCTCATTACAATTGAAACATAAACCGTGTGTTCGGCAAGCAGCCATTTCTGCTGGAGTCAATTTTTTTATAGGTAATTTAGGAGGAGGAGGTTTTACTGATACTGGGGAAGGATTGTTGCTGGTCCTAGGTATGGATGACCATTGCCAACTCGTGCGACTGGCCTCCAACTTTTCCTTTGCCAATTTGGCCATTCTGATGGCGTCCGGTAGTGTCAATGGTTTCAGCAAAAGGATTTCGCGATGGATATCATCCTTAAGGCCCAAAATGAAGCAATTTAACAAATTAGTGGTTGATAAGCCTGGTGTCTATGTTGAAAGTGACTCGAACTCCATCATATAAGCTGTCACGATGGTCCCTTGGCGGAGCTTGTACAAAGTGGCTTTTGGGTTCCAGTATGACGATGGGCCAAAACGGAGCTCGCGAGCCTTTGTGAACACTTCCCAGGTGGATAACTGGTTGGTTGCATGTATCCATTGGTACTATTGGAGTGCAGTACCCGACATGTAAAACGCGGCCACCATAAGTTTCTAGTCAGGTGGGGTGCCATGGAACAAAAAAAATCATTCAATTTTGAAGAGCCAGCCGGTAACGTTGTCGCTGGTGAAGAATGAGATTTCGAGCTTGGGTAAGCAGATGGGTGAGGAGATCTGTGAGTCGGTCGAAGGCACAGGTAGTGGAGCAATGATTTGTGTTGTTGGAAGTGTCGTCGAGGAAAGGGTGAAGGAGGGGGGAGTCGGCAACAGTGGTGGGTTTGATGTTGGTAGGGATTGTCGCTTCAGCAGATTTAGGGATTGTCTCATCTCGGTGATGGTTTGTTGTAATTCACTAAACGTTTGCTGGATCTGTTCAGTGGTGGTGGAAATGGAGGAGATTTGGTCAGCAAGTTCCTTCAACTCTTGCATGATGCTGGAGATGGACCCATCGTGCGCCCGGTATCTCGTCGTCATGCCCTCAGCCATGGGTCTCAATGAGAGCACCAAAATGATGCGTTTGGGCTGTCAGCGTCGTTGCCTGCAGGGAAGGACAGGGAAGGGAAGAGTTCTGGGTGAGGGAGAAGACGAGAAGGGAAGGGGAAATACTCGGGGGAAAAAGAAGATTGACGTGAGAATAGAGGAGGCAGAGAAAGGAAGACAGAATAGAGTAGTAACAGTCTGCTTCTGTAATCAGTTCCAAGCTTCTATATCCTGAGTACATGGCATGAAAAATAGAATAAGCACATGTGAGTGTCTGTAAACAGAATAAGAATACTAGTATGAGGGCTAACAGCCCATATGCTCCTATAACTAACTATATACCCACTAACATGATAATAACCATATGTAGTTATATACTAGTATGATAACTAAAAAAATAACTATATGTAGTCATGGTATTTCCGAGGGACTTGTACTGGACGGGAGCTTCTTCAGGGTCTCGGCTGGGTTGGCGGTGCCGTCGAATCCGTTGCGATGAGACCCGTAACACATGACTACAAGTAATTCACTTAATGGGGCATACTTGGTTGGTTCCTTAATGTAGTTCATAAGAATCTGCTTGAGCGAACCTACTTTAAAAGATCAAAGAAACTGAACCAATTGTCCCGGACAAAGAAATCACACTGAAGGGGTTGAAGTTGTTCTTCCAATTAAATCCAATTATTGCAAGTCACTCGGTCATTTTCTTTTTCCCTGAATGAAGATTGCTTTATTCAAATATTATAAGGGGATGTCTTCCTTTACACTTGACATATATATCTTTGAAGCATGTGAATTACAAAATTAACCAGGTGCAAGGAATGATCATCAAATAAAATAAAATGAGCTCTTTTCCAGAAAGCTAACATCCACTTCCTAATTATTCTGAAGTGGAATTTCTCCATCACCAAAAGATATTGCATTTATGTATATCCAAGTTGCGCCAAATATGGATAAATGCGAGCTGTAAGGAGCTCAGTTGGTGTTTGATCCTGCAGATCCATGTTTAATGCGGGTTTGAGTCCCAGCCCTTCTCCTTTGCTTGTTATTAGCCTTGTAAACCAATAAAAACACATGGATAGAGTGTAGCATCCAGCAAGTCTTTTTGGAGTTTTTTTTTACCTTCAACTTCTCCATGTCTCTTGACTGGATGTATAGGCCAAAACCATTCATGTAATCAAGCATCCTTAGCTCATATTTCAATCAGTATATCAGGCATATACTGTTTCCTGTGGCTACTGTTTATCCAGTTCACTCAACAAATTCGTTTAAGAGCCACCTAGGCTCTCCTTTAATGAAAGGGAACTAGACAAGGAGGTATTATATATGCTTCCTCATCTGACCGATTTTTCACGAGTGGCAAAGTTACAGTATATTGTAAGGTCATGTGTAACTGTGTCTTTATGTTATCATTTAGGCCTTCATGAAGTTTGTTAGACTCAAAACCATAAGTACTTATCTATGCAGATGGCTGGAAGAATAATCTCCAACATCCTCAAAAGAATTATTTACAGCCATTGGCTTCTTAATTCTCCTTTTCACCCTGCATTGCTTCTGACATCAATGTTTTTTGGCTCAGTATTTTGCATCCACTGAAAATGTCCAAAAATTGAAGGTCCTTACTACTTATCTTATCCCATTAGGGGCTATTTCCACCTTACTAAAATGTTTTGTGGAAAACACGGTATTTTAAAGTTCTTCTGTAAAGGAGAAACAACTTTATCTTTTAAGTCATTATACTTATCCATTTGGATCTTCTTCTTATGCTTCTTTTCCACATGCATTGTTTCACTTGCTTAACATTTTGATGTTACGTTGCTGACTTTTTTTAGCTGTTCTTGAAGATTTTCTTTTCATTTTCCGATGCATTTACTCTCGAGATGCAGCTGATTTTAATGAGCCATTTTTTAACCCTTTGTGTGCCATCTTATCATTCTATTCTGCAGGGGTAATTGATTCTAAGTAGGTATTTTTTGCTTCTAGAAATTTATGGACCATGAGTTCAGTTTTTCATTTGTTTTTTTGCATTTATACATATTGAACTTGTTATTTCATGTAATTCAATCATCCAGATCTAAATCCTTGATCTTTTTGTTCAAATTTTGTTGTGGTAACTCTTCTAGTTCCACATATCATCCTACGATGCCACCTGTAGGAAATGCACACCATGGACTTCATGTTGTATGTAATGTGTTCATTAGGCTAATCCATTACTGAGAAAACGAAAGGACTAGATCATTGATGTTTATGTTTTGTTAATAGGCTCATTGGTTCCTCTCATAGTTCCCCCAGTCAGGTAGAATCAATTTATTTATAGATGCCAAGGAAATACCTGAAAATGGCAAAACAGTCCTTGCTGACTCCCTAAAGAAATATCCTCGAATCAGGTAGCCAAAGTGAAACCTAAAACTACCTAGCCAGAAGTTTAAAGTCTTCAAAGGCTCCTCCATAAAGAATAACCCTCCAACAGATAAACCAGAAAATTGCCAAAGGAATAAGAGGAATATGCATTTCTTTACATCATTTCTTGCTGGACCCCTCCCATGTGGGTGACTATGATCTAACTCATCTTGATGCCACTGAATACTGACAGATTCCTAGCAACAACATGAAGTGCCAGAGATGCCATTATGCAAGAATAAATGGTTGAGAAACTCCTTGCTCCGTTTACACGAAGCACATCAGTTTGCTAAGATTGAAGCATCTTTCTTAAATCTATCCAACTTTGGATTAAATTCCCTTGAAGCTTTCCTATTGAAAAATGAAATCCTTCAAGGAGCAACAAATTTCCAAGAAATGTTCCATGGGATATTTCCTCAATAATTGTTTCTAAGCAAAAATCCTAAGCGGCAACTGAGAACGGCCTCCCCCTTTCTTTTAGGAAAGAACAGCCCATTTCAATTAGGGATTAGCTTCATCTCGATCTATCTTCAACCTGCTGCCTAGGAGGTTAAGATACAGCAGAAATCCTGAAATTATCCTTTGTTGAGCCTTGAATGAATTAGCACAATCCCTGACAGTGGATTGTGATTTACTAGTGGTTCAGACGCTTAAAGCATGAGCTAAATGGAGCAACTATGAGAAAATTTAAATTAGTTGTGGTTCGAGGGAAGCAGGAGAGAGGTAGACCAAGAAATATTTGGAGTGAGGTGATAAAAAGTGATTTAAAATTACTCTACTTTAATAAGATATCGCACTGAATCGAGTGGAATGATTAAAACTGATTTATATGGCTGACCTATTTAGTAGAACTTAAGATTTTGTTGTTGCTGTATCATCTAATTATCAGCTCAGCAATATCATGATTTTTAGCAACTTTCAATGCATTCCAAATTTTATGTTCCAATCCATAAGTCCACCAACTTTCAAAAAACTCATAGGCAAACCATTTATTGCCTTCATGTTGAATGACTTCTGAAAGTTGCCCTGACACTTGATTAAGCGCTTGCAAAGAAAGATCTCATAGCTTGTAAATATCCGTTTTGGAAACCATTCATGGTGGTGACAGGCATATTTAGCCTCAATTACAGCTCTCTAGAGAGCTGTTTTCTCCTCAATGAATCTCCAAATCCAATTTATCAATAATGTTTCTTTGATGATTTCAAAATCTTTCACACCAACCCTACCCCATTCTTGAATCACAAAATGACATTCTGTTTTATTAAAATAAGTTTGTGACAATTGTCAATGTCAACCCACAAAAGAATTTGTCACAAGTTCCTCGATTCTCAGCAGAAACTGAGCAAGGCATGGGGAACACAGACAGAAACTATCTAGGAAAGATGGAGGTAGGTGCCTTCTGCTAACATAAGTTTGCCACAGTTTGAGAGATATTATTACTTCCATGGAAATATTTGATGTAGGGAGGAGGGTGAAAGTAGAGAGAGGAAGAATAGAGGGGTAGGGGCAAGAAGTTAGACTAGAGGGATAGGGACAAGAAAGGGATCAAACCAAAGGGGGAAAGAGAAAGGGAAGCACAATTGCTCAATTGCAACTCAAATACTCATTCATTCATCAATCATTATCAATGTCCTAAACAATAGAAATAGGGGTTCTTATATAGAGAACCCGATGACTAAGAAAATTGGAAACAAAATCATAATTAAATAACTTTAAAAGTGGGAAGGAAATCAAATGGTAAATAAAATCAAATTTCTACTAAATAAAATCAAATCAAATCTAATTAATAATCAAAATTGCTATGGAAATAAAATCAAAGCTAATTTGGAAGGCAAATTAAAGTAAATATTCGTCTCGGATGTCCGCATCAATTCTCCCCGGGTGGGAGAAACTCGACTCCGGCGAGTGAAACAGCAGGAATCAATTGTTCAACCATAAGTTGAGTGGCTGGGCAACCCGTCGGCGGCGGTGATAGACTCGAGTAAGAGGGGGCCGAAAGCTGACAGAGCGATCGAGATCTCCGGAAGGAAGTTGACTAGGGTTGGAAGAAGTGCAATCCTGCTGGCTCTGATAGTACTCCAAGAGGTCTGGGTCAAGCTGCTGTAGTGTCTCGCGAGAAATCCAAGCATTCTCAGACTCTGGTCGACCAATCCAACGAACAAGGAAGCGATGAATAGTTCCTTCCCTGGTAAACATCACCTGGAGATGANTACTCATTCATTCATCAATCATTATCAATGTCCTAAACAATAGAAATAGGGGTTCTTATATAGAGAACCCGATGACTAAGAAAATTGGTAACAAAATCATAATTAAATAACTTTAAAAGTGGGAAGGAAATCAAATGGTAAATAAAATCAAATTTCTACTAAATAAAATCAAATCAAATCTAATTAATAATCAAAATTGCTATGGAAATAAAATCAAAGCTAATTTGGAAGGCAAATTAAAGTAAATATTCGTCTCGAATGTCCGCATCAATATTGCTTCTGAAACTTCTCAATAACTGGATCCTAGACTAGAAACTCTTTAGCTTTCAAACTTAAAAGGAAGAGATGAAGCCAAATCAAACCCAAAAATCTCGACCAGCTCCTTAGTCAACTGCATGACCAACAAAGCAGCTCAGATTTTCTCAAATTCATCTTTAGGCCTGAACATCATGCCAGCAGAATGCAGTAACAGAAGATCTGAATTAGTTGCATTGCAGAAATTAGTTTTATCTGCAAACATTTGGTGAAACCTAGTAATAGAGTTTCCTCTCCATCACTTTTCCAACCTTGAAACTAATCCCAAAACAACTTTCTGCAGCTCTTCACATAGATTTAATTGGAACTACTACAATAAGAATGAATAAAAGAGGTTGTTCATACATGTTGAATGCTTTCCTATTCAAGACATGCTACAAATTCCTTTGAAGCTACTACCATTTTCGAAGCTGCCTTGCGTATTTTGTGGTTGGGGTTTTGAAACCAGAGAAAGAAGATCCGGTTGGGCTTGCTAGCGATGGGAGATTAGTCACCGGAAGACTTGCTAGCTTGCTCTTTCAAAAGCTCATACGGTGTGTCTTCTACTCCTCTCCCGATACGACTTATTTCCTGACCGTTCCCTCGTGCTTTTTTCAAGGAAGGTTGCTTAGACTACCAACCTTGATTGACCGAAAGGCAGGCTCAAGCTTGAGTTGTCTCTGCTTGGATTCGCTGGACTCTGTCTGGGTTCGTCTAGCTTTGCATTGCTTGCCTGGCTTAGACTTCGTATAGTTAAATATGTAAAGGGCCTAAAGGCTGAAAACAGCTTTGCTATTATCCCCATGTTCCTTAAGATAGCTTCTATCTCACCTTAATTGCTGGTGAATAAAAGTTTATATGCATACTGAAAAAACAAACAAACAAACAAAGAGGTGAACCAGGTGATAGTGGATGAATTTGTAAAAGAACTCTAAAAAAACATACACAGTCTTATGCTCCCCATTTATAGGAATTGAGAATTTAAGCATGAACTTTGACCATCGAATAAAATGGAAAAGTTCAAGTCCATATGATCAAGAGTTTCTCAATTTCAAATTTGAAAACGGCACCCTGCTGATTGAATTTCAGATGTGCATTAATACACTCATTTACAATGAGTGAGGCATCCTGCTTACCAGCAATGAAAGTCACACAGCATGCTACAACTCTGAAATTGGTTTTTTTATAACCTTTTTAAGCCTTTTGACAAGTACTTTAGCCACTGATTTGTATGACATACCACCAAGTCACTAGGGTGATACTCTAATATACTGGTGGCTTTTAATTTCATCTGATTAAGAGAATCAAAGTAGCATACAACAAGGTAATAGATTTGCCTGGTAAATGAAACTCATCAAAAAACTTTCAGGATACACTCCTTTACCATACTCCAATTCTGCTGAAAATAAAAAGCCGCCATAAATCATAAGGTCTTATTTTTTTGTCACCATCTATGTCTTTTAAAGCATCTGTTATCCCCTTGGTTAAAAAAAAAAAAAAAAACTGAATCAGGATTCATTCTGTCAGCCTCATTTAAAGACTCAAAAACTAAGTCATAGAGGTTTGCCCAAAAAAAAAAAAAAAAAAAAATGTTGTCTGCAAATGTTGGGAGCAGAAAACAAATTTCTCTGCAACATGGTGAAAAACCTTGGATCTTTGATATTATATCCGGCACTGACATGGTGTTATGCTTCTGGCTGACTATCTAGCCTGCTTTTGTGGCCTTTAGTTGTTATTATTGCAGCACTTTGCTCAATAGGAATTGGTCAACTAAAACTTGCTTGGGCAGCACAATTTAAACATCTATTGAAGTTTTATGTGGGTGGTTGAGTAGGAACTGGTTGTGTATGAGAAAGCACTGTGGCTATAAGAATTGTTGGAGGTGTCTTTGCAAACCTGGAGTGGTAAAAAATTGTGAATAGAGATCTTGTTTGATTGTTTTTGCATCACTCGGTTGATGACTTAGTATTTTCAATATATTCCCTGGAATAAACAGATGAGTTGGAATAAATATGTTTTTTGTTTGTTTTTGGCAACACTTGGATGATGACTTGGTATTTTCATTATATGCCCGGAATGAAATAGTGCTTTTTCTGTCTGAGCTTGTCTTCCCTATTGCAACTATATTACTTAGCAGTTGTCATTTACACTATACATACTAAACTACCATAAACTTCTTTCCAGTTGAAGATGTTAGTGATTTGTGGCCGACTGTCAAGAATGGATTTGAAGGGCGGTTACCTTTCAGGAGGGCTTCCTTAAATAATAAGACTCGCAATCCTGTATTTGTTGAGAACCTGTCAGCTGAATATATATTAACCACAGATGCAAGGCTCCGGAGTCGATATCCACAGGAGCAATTGCTTTTTTGGTTCCGAGAACCATATGCTATTGTGGTTCTTGTTACTTGTGAGGTTGGAATTCTAATCTTTGGAACATCACATGTATCTATTCAGTCTAGATCTTGAGTAGCTCCATGATCTTCATTATAGATAATATTAGTTAATTTTGGTTGTTGCTAAATGCCTGTATTGTCAGTATGGTGGAAGTATTTTTAACTAATATCAACGCATCTATAATTTCTTGCTTAGATGCAGCATCATTCTTGTGAACATGAACATGAAGCTCACTGTTTATGCTCTGTACTGTCAATATTTCTCTCTTCTAGGTCCTTATGACCCTTCTATTCTCCAGGTTACATTATATGGTTGTACTTTTTTAGTGTGATCTTCAACCAACCAGATTTTCAAGTGGTTTGCATTCAGGGTATGGCTTGCATATCTGCTCGGTTTATTAGAACTGACTAGTTACTAATTGGTAATCTTTGCACACTTTTGCGCTGAAAATAAAAAATTGTCACTATCTAGATACATTGGTCCCTTGTATTGACTTTGCTTCAACCCCAATTTTTCTGTAATTAAAAGACACTCGGTTAAGTAGTTTACCAAGAACAAAAATGACTTTCTTTTTTGCTAAGATTGAAACTTAGTGTGTGAAACTTAGATGAACAAATTGGAACACAAAGTTAATGTGTAAATTTTTTGTTGTGTACAGGTGGAAGTATCAAATTAGGGTTAGGTTGTAGTTGAGTAAATCATGCTATTTTTTATGTTCGAGTCGGGTCAGGAGTGCACCCTACCAATTTGATCACAACCCCTCTTTTTCCATCCTATTTCTTTTCTACTTATGAATGGACATTATCACAGTTGAGGACTTCCACATGAATTTTCTTTCTAGGTGAATGCTATAGAATATCCTCTAATTGTTTTTTCTGCATCGCTGCAAGTCTTTTTGGATGTCGACCTCTTTTCCTATCACCAAATCCTTCTCACTGACCTTAAATTGGCAGATGCAAAGCCAACTGTTGGCATGAAACTATTGTAATTGGATAAGTCCTGTGGTCCTATTGATTATCATTACCCTTCCATACATGTCCTTGATGGCTCCATATGTGTATGTACCTACTAGGGTACTATTTACTACGTACTCATCTCATGGTTAAAAAGTGGCAGTCTTTCTCTACATAGTCTGAGCTTTCTTTAGATAAATAAAGAAAAGGTGTGTTTGTGCCCCTTCTTTTTTTCCTTTGAACTTTTCATTAATCTTCTCATGAGATTATTAAGAGGCATGACATGGATATTAGAATATGATATGACACCAACATAGTGACACTATTTTTTTTTTTTAAATTAGGACACAACACGATTACTAAAATTGTCTTTTATAAGTATAAATATAATTAATGAAATAATAATATTTTTCAGTTGTATTTAAATATAAATAGCAATCAATACTTTACAATTTCTAATGGTCCAACATATTTACACACAGAGGGAGAGAGAGAGAGAGAGGGCATAACATAAGACTCAAAGACCCTTTCATCCATAGAGAGAATGAGATAGCTAGGGCAAAAACAGACCAAGGAAAGTATTCCAGCAATGATTTAACATTTAGATCTAGGGCATGCATAAAAAATTTCATAAAATAAAAGAGAACTAATAATGAGGTTAGGGTTCAGTTTAGAAGACGCATGAAGATAAATTTATTGTTAGAGGACAGATAGGGGATAGGTGTCATGGTCCAAATTTTATATCCACAAAATTGAAATTTATAGTCGGAGCATTGGTCAAGCTGAATGGAATTACAAGGAACTCGTAATGTCTCCCATGACTCAAGAATGCAGTTTCCGGAATGTTTGATTTTCTCATTCAAATTTGATGATACCTCGACCTTAAGTCAAGTTTCAAAAAAATAGTGGCTCCATGTAATTCATCTATTAACTTATCAATGTCTGGAATGGGAAACTTATTTTTAATCGTTTCGTTGTTTAGGGCCTGATAATCCATGCACATTTGCCAACTTCCATTTGCCTTCTTTATCAATAGAATCGATAATGAGTATGAACTCTGACTAGTTCTGATAAGCGTTGATTCTAACTAGTGTCATACCAATTTCTCAATTTCTTTTTTTGGTAGTATGGGTAATGGTGGGGCCTTGCACTAATTGGTACGGAGTTATTCTTGAGCACAATCTAGTATTCCCTACCTTGTTTAGAGGCAACCTCCTCGGTGCCAGAAAAACTTGTTCGAATGGCCTGAATAAGTTAATCACCTTTTCTTGTAAGTTTGGTTTTGCTCCTGATTTAGAGCTGTCTAAAAGTTCTAACACTGCTCCCTTGTTTTCTCAAACTAGAGTTCATAGCCACGTACTACCCTCCTGCATAATATCTTCTTATTTCTTTAATCCATGCAGCTGCACCATCCATCCCTTGTCTTAGAACTCCATTTGAAGGGTTAAGAAATTCTAGGTGATAAGTCTTTTGGTAGACAATCATTATACCCTTAAAACTGCATTGCACCCACACAAGCCTAAAATAAGAAAATTGGCCTTGAATTGGTGATTTTGCACTTCCAGAGTCACATATTCGCTAGGTCCCTCCCCTTGCATTATTTCACCATTGGCAATTCGAACTCGCACCTTGGTTAGTTTTGACCTTCTTTACTTCGTCCTTCAAGCCAGACTAGCACTAAGGAAGTTGTGGGTATTTCCTCAGTCAATTAGGACTACCCTTGATATACTATTTTTCCTGTTGCATTTATGGTTTTGTAGCGGGGGGCTTCAGTAATTGCGTGTAGTGAGATCTCTGCAAATGATTAGTGACTAGGGTCAATTTCTTGAGGTAGAAGCTCTTTAAGGTCTCGCTTGAAGTTTGTCTCCTTTGTTTCGGTCGCTTCTAATCAGAAGAGTCGGGTCTGGCGCATTTGTGCCTTAGATTCCACTTTTCATTGCATGTGTAACATACTCCTTGTTTTCTTCTCACCTTCATCTTTCAGGTGTGATCTGGTGGACTGTCATCTTTAGCTTGTTAGCAGCTCTTGATGAGCTAGTTGCCCTGAACAGGGAGTGTTGATGTATACGGTCTTCTGTCAAGACAGTTTGATCCCGATTAGCTTTTTTCCAATTCATAACAAACTCCTCTTGAGTTCAAGGCATTCCAAAAGCCTAATGAAGGCTTTACGGGATAATGAATCTCGTTCTTCAAGTCTCTTAAAAAATGATTTAATTTCATTTGAGACGGGATATTGCTCAGCCGATTTATGATGACCTCAAACTAGGTCTTATATTTGGTTATGCTCCCTGTTTGCCTCATTCTCTTTAATAATCCATGGGATTGTCATAAGCTAAGTTCCTAAACCAGACGAATAGAGCTTGGACAAATATCTCCCAATCTTCAAAGTCTTTTGCTCCTAGGAACCAAATCTGGGCTTCCTTCTCTGTGTAAAACAAGTCAAACAACATACTTTGATTTTTGAGGGTTCGGTGGAGCCAAGAGAATTGCCTTGCCTTATAAGCCCAACCGCTTGGGTTCTCATCGTCAGACCTTAGAAAATCAATCTTGACAGTTTGGTGAAAGTTAACTCGCGATTACCTGGCAGACCTTATAAACCCAACTGTTGGTTTGAGCAGGGGTAGAGCGGCCTATGGGTTAGTTGAAAACCTTTGGTATGGATTGAATAGGTGCCTCATTTGTTTTGTGAGCCAAGTTATACTAAGCTCAAGCTACTCCGTACAGTGGTTGTTATTTTGCTCTAAAGTATCAAGCCTTTGGTTTCCTATGGCCACCGATTTGATTAGTCGGTTCATTTGAGTTTCCTTTGTTATTTTTTTGTCTCTAATACCAATTTGTAAGGACTCAATTTAGTTCTTATGTTGATTTTCTTACAAGAATATCGAAGAGAATGGATAGAGAGAATGACAGAAAATTTTTAGAAAAACAGTGGAAAAAGGATAGAATTCCCAATTTGAGAAGGAAGAGATTTCCAATTAAACAACTTAAAGGTACTTTATTGTTTGATTGATTCTATTACATTCTCCTATTTATATTGCGTCAATAAAAGCTCCCTAATCATTATAATCAAATACTTTTTAATTGAACAAAAACTGTGTAGCTAAAGTGGTTGTAACTACTAACAACTTACTGGAACTCTTGCACGTGCAAGGTGCTTGTCATGTGTCCCTTGCTAAGGATGAAAGTCACGTGCTTGGCATGCTTCATCTGAGCTAGCGCAACAACCTACAATCCATCACTTCTTCCATCTGATGGTTGGTGCTTCTCCACGTGGACGATAGTGATGAGCCTTCTGAACAAAACCACGGTCCAGCACTCCTCCATCTGACAGCTAGGGACCCTCCACATGGACGTTGATGATGATCTCTCTCTCCTATTTATGCATTCTTGTTGCTGTGGCTACCACTCTGTCTGCCACTTCTTCCCCCTAGCCGTCATCTTACAGTCCCTATTATGCCACCTGGATTATTGTGATGAACTTCAATTCTAAGCCTCTATTTCATTCAGCACTTGCAGTTTTTACAGTTTTGCCGATCTTTGCCCTTTTTCCCTCACTACTCTCTTCTCTTTTTAGGGTTTACTTTGTTTATTTTTTTTATTTGTTTTTTATTTCTCTTCCATCCTTTAAGATGTTTATTTAAATTTGTCGACTGATTGACAAAAGTCAAATTTTACACCTGTTGTCTAAATAACTTCGATTGAGCCTATAGCTACAAATTATTAATAAAATGAAAGAGATGATCCTTGTTAGGTGTATCTTTGATATCTAAAATGCATGCCTAGAATGCTTTAATGTAGTCTCTGATTGTCCTAGTGTGCTTATTTGTTTTTTGCTTCTTTTGTCCCATGAACTTAGTATTTTTAGAGTAGAACTGTGTCATCGGTTCTCTTTTGAAAACTTTCCATGAGTCAATGCTCAATGTTCTCTGGGCAATTTCCTCATATTTGGTGCATCATCACTGTTTGGCATCACCAGTCGGATATATTGTTGCTATGTAAACCTTGGTCTCATTTGAATCCATCTTTGTAGCCTTAAAATACTATTTCAGATTGAATATAAAGTTGTTAAGTTTCATCGAATCTCGCATGTCACTGTATGAGCAAGGTTCCGTAGTCTTGATTCTGCCATTGCCGAAGGCACTACCATTAGTCACTGTAGTGCAAACAAGGCTTACCTTATCGGTGAGCTCAACATTTTCTTTTTGTAACATTCTTAAGTCATGGACATCCTCTGTAGCGACCTAGAGCTGGCTAACAACCGCACTCCAAATTGTCACACCATCTCCAAAAATTCATAGCATAACAATAATGCCTTGTCAATTTAAACATCAATAAAGTCATGGAAGCTTTTCACAAACTCTGTGGTAACACTAATGTTCATGATATACTCAAAATAAGACCCAAAAATAGTCTCCAGAATATCCATGTCTAGAAATGTAAATTAAATTCCACTCGAAAAATAAAAATGCATCTAGGCTCTGCCATCCTTAACTTGAAAGCACTATTGCTAAAATGATCTCTAGTTAGTGCTAATCATCTTGCTCTAATATAGAGTCAAGAAAATTCAATGAAAGAGTTAAGCGTTTAGCAAGCAACAGTAATCATTAACATGATAATAACAATAATGTTGAATATCATTGGTTAGTCAATATCAATAGGCATAAAACAATAGTAGTAATAATGATGCTCAACAACAACATGACCCAAGACTTTGCAACTAGTCATAACATGACTCGATCATGATCCCATAGATCATTAACATGCGAATTTTACTAAATTCAAATATCAACAAAAACATGGATTCTCCAAATCCAAATCTCAATAACAATATATGTTCCATTGAACCCTTATTAATAGAGGTCTCTACAACATTGAGTTATTACAACAATCTCTATGCATTTTATTTTGCCATTGTAAACTAAAGGACATGTGTTATCACCCTTATCAGTTGAGTATGTCACACGAGGTATTCTAACACTCACAAGTTTGACATGTGACAATGAATGGTCTCTCGAGACTCCGCATCAATGTAGGATGTGCTAGAATCTCCTAAGATTTCACACCGATATAGGGTGTGCTAGAATTTCCAACAAAATGCTCTTTAAAAATTCCATACCTATGCAAGGTATGCTAGAATCTCCTGTGACTTCATAATGGCACAGGGTGCTAGAATCTCCCTCGCTTCTTTGAATCTCTACACCGACTTTGGGTGTGCTAGAATTTCTTTGGATTCCATACCGATGTAGGGTATGTTAGAATCTCTAGCAAGTCGCTCCTCGACAGCTCCACATTGACACAGGGTGTGCTAGAATCTCTCAAGATTTCTCAATTTGTCAAACCCAGTGTCTCTCGCTATGATATCTCTCAATATCACATGATATTCACATAGCTAGAAGTATCCCCCATGAAAACAATAGACCTCAATTTACTAGAATATGGAATAGATATTAAACAACTATAGATTACACTAAGGTTTTGCAGGTTTTATATTCCTTAAGATTGTAGTGTTTTAAAATAATCTTCTGTACCTGACCATAAATACCAAGAAGTAACACAATCAGAGGCAACACAAAGAAAACTCATAAATGGGAAAGGACTAGGGAAATCATTGAATACCCTCAATTATTTAACCCATGGCACCCTCAGTAAGTCTACTAAGGTCCTCTAAACTTAACCTTGGAATTTATCATCTCAGGTCTCACGCCTAAGATTTGGGTCAAACTCTTGAAATTAACATTCGAATGCATCCTCAGATGTTAGTTTAATTAACGCCAAAATCTAATTCTCAAGAACTGGCTTAAAGTCCATTTGAACTACCCTCTCTCCCTCTAAGGCAATTAAATAGATATAATAAGCCCCAATGATATCACTACAACTCAGAATTTACAAAAGTTTTGAAATTGCCCCAAGCCAGGATTGGCGTCGAATGTGGCCTCTCATGGCACTCAAATGTCGACTATAATCTCCATCTTAATGAAGTGCAATTACAATATAATTCATATTATGTGCCACTGAGGTCTTCTATAATATACTAACCACAGCATATTAGTAAAATAAAGTAATCACGCAAGTAGATTTATAGATTTACTTCAATACAGGTGTTGGCTTTTGAATGCGGTTCTTACGCCAATCAAACACCAGGTCGAATCAAGTCATAAACAACCATTACGACTTAATCCAACAATAAGTAGTCGTATAATGCATTTCTACAATCATATTATTGAATAACATATCTACACGAACATCATATAAAGCGATTAATACACGAATCTAGCCATTCCTACAATAGCATTCAAATACTATTCAAACGCTAACCAGAAATGTGAGTGGCATTTGAATTTTGGCTTGAACGCTAGTCAAACACTGTACCAAAATAGGCTTAAATCATTATGAACCTTTATCAAACATGCACGTATTATCTTCTCTTTACTTATACTATAATTTCTCATGAAAACTTGTGATTAACAACATGAAGAAAATGGTACATGAATAAATCTAGAGGACTTGGATATTTCAAAGAAAATTGATAGGTTACGTGCTTTGGTTGGATCTCTTATTCTTTTATGCTTCACACGAACAACCTCCTTCTTCTCTCTACTTTCTCTCTCTTTTCTCTCTTCAAGGTGGCAGCACCAAATGGAGAACGGAAGACAAAAGTGAAGAATTCCTTAGGCTTTTATAAAATACAAGTCTAGGGTTAGGAAGAGTGCTAGGGTTTTCCCTCGTCTTTTCTCCACTCAAAATTATAGCAAAGGCTCCTAAATTTTACCTCCCCACATGGTTCCGTTTTCTCCCTTGCCTTAAAATTGCCTACTCAAAATTTCGGTTTAACAATGCATACAAGAGGGGCGGCTAGGTTAGTGAATCATTCTTCCCCCTCTTTGTTTTGTTTCCCCAAACACTTCCGTATAGAGCTCGATCCTTCCCCCTCCCTATTCAGCTGAAATTCCCTTTTAATTTAGGTTATAATTCACTTGGCAAACAATCTTTGATTACTCCAAGTGTGGCAGCTAGGTTATAACAAGAGGCACCTAGGCTTCTAGAAACTAGGGTTAGGGTTTTCCAAGGGAATTTAGCATTTTAATTATTTCCACTTTTGCCCTCAAATATAATTTGTTTAAATCACAATCATGCATCACACAAAATGAATATTTAATTACCAAAATTATTTCTAACTAATAAATTATGCAACAAAATAAAAATTTATTGATGTGAAAATTACCAAAATACCCTGAGCCAACTTCTCAAATCAATTCATCTATGACCACCAGGGCATTAGCTCCTGCCCAACTGTTAATTATCAGCTCCAAAAAATATCACCAGTGCATTAATTACTCTAATTAATGATCATTTTCGATCATGCTTTCAATTGACCTAAAATGGAATATCGGGATGTTACATTTTCAATTAGGTTCTTGTTCACCTTTTTAAGAGATCTCAATTGGCCGAGGAGGCTACCCACCTATCTTTCCATTCTATCAAAAGATTCGTCCTGGGATTCTAGCTCAATCACCCTTCTCTTAAGCATTTTAAGACAAGTTACTACAGGCGGATGAATAGTAGTTGTTTGAGTAGTCACTGTGGTGTCACTTGGGTCATTACTATCCCATTGTATGAGTTTTTTTTCAAAATATAGGTCTTTTTTATTACTTCTCTTCTAAGTCAAGCTTTGCTTCTAGTTGTCACAGTTTAGATTTTATAGCGACAAAACCATATGACATATTCGTTCCAATCGAGAGCTGGATGCCAACCACATTATCCTTGAGCACACTTTAGTGTGAGAGTCAATCCTGGGATGTAATCACAAAAAAGCATACAATGTTGAGAATATCAAACGTAAATTGTTAGTTGAAAGTGCAAAAACATGAACAAATAATCAATAGTAACCGGTAACAATTGGATATGAAAGAAGATTTCTTAAATTTATTCCCCCGTATAGAGGGTTTTGGGCATTTTGACTTATGGCATTAATATATATTGAAAGCCCCCAACTTTTACAGTGGGATATCTAAATTTTCTATAATTATAAAAGTCAAACTAAATTCACCTAAATTTCTAGAATAATTTAAGTACGCAATTAAAATTATGTAAAAATTTACATGACTTAGTTTGAATTCTAACACTAGGCAAGTATCTCATTTCTATCATTAGCAACCCTCATGAGCTTATTTTACTGCTAGTCCCTTTTTATGTCATGTATTTCTCCCTCTATTTGACTGTGGGTGGAAACTAGTGGTGCTTGATTCTTTCATCTTATCTTTATATTCTCTATTTTTGCTAATTACAAACTACTAATTTCGTTAAATATCCTGTTCGTGGATAAAAATATCAATATCGATATCAGTCACACCTATATCGGTATTGGTCACAGTTGTATTGGCTGATATATCGTGTTATATCACTAATATGGCAACACATCGTGAGTTTGCCATGGTATTAAAACAATATAGATATCAGGAAGCCCTATACTAAACTATCGGCTGATATTTCATTCCATAATCTTTCTTCTTTCTTTAAAAAAGAAGAAAATAGCCTTAATCTATTCCATTTATGCCTTGACATGTCCCTAGCATATTGATTTATAACAACAAATAAAATATTCTGACGTATGTTGAAGTGTGTTTGTGCCCTGCATATGTCAAACATCGACAAAACCACCCCGAAGGAGGCGTCTGTTATTCCTAGATGACAGATACGGTGTCTTTTAGTGATCTTCATGAGACAAAACAAAATGGGTTTTCTGACATCATGGTATTGTCTTAATCTTTTTGAACTTCAGTTTCGCACATCTTCAAGTCATTTTCATAATAAATAAATCAATTTTTAATATATCCCTCATATCCAACTGTTACTAGAGTACTGGCATTTTTCAAAGAATATTTATTTCTTTTATTAAATTGGTACTTAAAAGTTTTTATAGCCTCGATGTAATAGTCAGATTACTCTATTGCATCTTGAAAGTTATTGTTTTAGACTACAAAAATACCTCTTTTCATTGCAGGAGTATTGTTATGCAATATGGGATGCCTCATACATTTGGCTTCCCATTTTGGTTTTATAGTTACATATTATTTAAGTCTACTGCCTTATCATCTCTTAAGCATTTCAAACTCCAAGAAGTAAACATGAGATGCTTTAAATTGTCCATTTTATCTTTTTCTAATTCATAGTTGATTTTCTTGTACACTTTGACCTTTCTCATCAGGGACTCTTGATTTTGGCTTTCTTTTTGGTTTTAGTTTAATTATACATTGAAAGAGTTTTGTCATCTCAATTTTATGTATTTCTTTTTTGGGACAAACCTACCCATAGTCTCCACCGTGTTGCCCTTTTTTTGAGTGGTTTTGTTTTTTTTTTCCTATGTGCTTGTATATGTCTTTCTCTCCATCTTTGATGCCAAATGTTTTTAATGGCCACTGTGTTCTTTAAGTTTTTCTTCGCTAAAGTATATTTTGTCCTTCTTTTCTGTTGTCTTGTTGTACTTAAACATTATTGGCATAATTTTCTTAGCTGCATTTTCAAGCTAATGATTTCTATATCCGAAACCTGAGGGGAAATGTTACTTAAGCTCGATGATGAATAATCAAAAGGAAGGATTTAATTCTATGATTAATCAAAAGGAAGGATTGAGTGACTATTGCTTTTTCTGACATTCCTTGAATAGCTGCTGTACTGACCTCAAATAGGGAAAAGATATCCAAGCCCAGCTTGTTCTCCATCAGCTGCCATCCCGTTCTATAGCAAATGTAAAGCACTGGAATCTGAAGTTTTCCTCATTGGAAATCCTCTGTAAGGTTGGGGTGGAAATCTGCACTGCATATTTTTGCCAAGCAAGTCACCTGTATGCTTATGCTATATGACTGCTTTTAATAGAGGTTTGGACAGGGATATCTTCAAAAAAGAGGAGATATGATGCAAACTTGGGTGGCTGAGGCCATGCTGATGGTTCACTTGTGTTATCTGGGTGGTTTTTTTTCACTGGCCTTGTTCTAAAGTGGAATAGAAAGTAATACTCGTATCAACAAACCTATTCTAGGAGTTGGGTCCCAGGGAAAATTTTTTTTAAAAAAAACTGTGGGGTTAATTTGCCACTTGCTATTGGGTGTTTGGTGTTCCTTATGTAATGATATGAAAGAATGTGCTTTTGATGCAATGAAGCTCTAGCATATTGCATCAAAGAAGCATGACAATGATTCTCTTGAAATGATAGAGTTTTTGTCCATAAGTGGTTTTCACCATGCACATTTCCATGCCAGCATTTGTTTGAGCTATTGTTCTTTAGTGGTCTTCTAAATGCCTTTCCCACCGGTTGTATATTGCCAAGGCCACCTCTCGGAATTCTTCTTCAAATTTCTTCTCACTTATTTTTCAGAAAAACATCTATGAACATGACTAATCAATTAAAAGACATATCCTGTATCATGCCTTTGACAAAAGTCTGGTGACTTCTTCTTTGTTAAATAACATGATTAAGATGAAAGAGGCAAGTTTGATCTTGCAACCTCATCTCAGGAAGATGAGTTCTGGCAAACTTAACTAATAAGCCACATGTTTAACTAGTAAATCACATGTGAATTACAAATCTTTTTATTTTTTATTTATCTTTTTTTTTTTCATTTTTTGTGTTATATAGTTGTTAACTATATGCATGAGCATGAAAGAAAGGATGTAGGAAAACGAAATAGCTTCTGTAATTTTTCATTTGAGCCAAAACTAAATTTTGTTAAGTTTGACAATTTTAAGGAAAGGATGCATGTGAAGTTTGGTATATACTATGAAGATGTTTGGTTATCTAGGGTAAACAGAAATTATTGTGTACATATTCTTTCTGAACCTCTCTTGGGGTTTATCAAACTTTATTTCCTTTGTTTATTTGCTTGTTCCTTTACACATCTGCCCGCTTGCACAGGATCTTGATGAGTTTAAAACCATTCTTAAACCACGGCTCAAGTTGATTGTTCAAAATGATGAGCGGGAGTGGTTCATTGTATTTGTGAATAGAGCTCATCCTAACAATGACCAGGCTACCAAGATGGCAAAAAAAGTATATGCCAAATTGGAAGTTGAATTCAGCTCAAAGAAACGAGAAAGGTGAGCTTGTGCATGTATTGTGAGTTTTGATTGAATATGGCAGCCCATCATGCTAGGTCTAACCTTCTTCCTCTTCTGTGGCTGCTGAAGGTCTTGTGCATGCTTAGTCACTAATTTTTGAGGAATGTAGCCTGCATTTCATACTTTCTCAAATGTTGAGCATCTTTGAATTGTCTTTGATGTGTACCAGGTCATACCTATTGCTGGCAATGGGTATTTCATTCCTCTTGTGTACCCTGTACTATCCTAACAATGAAGGTTCAGTTTACTCTTTCCTCAATAATATGCTTGGAATTTCAATACTCTCACATTTTGGGTCATGTTATGGAGAATTTATGCTACATAGAATAATTTAACATTTTATTTTATTTTTTCTCGGCAATGTTGATCTTCATCTTTGCTTCTTTGGAGTTGGCAAAGAGAAAGATCCATGAACAAAATAGAGGGGAAAAATCCATCACTGACCCCCCTTGGAGGGAAAAATGCTTTGGTTTGGTTGGTCTGGTATTGGTATCAATTCCCATAATCTTTGCATACCCTCCACTTCTTCTAGAGGCATTTAATTCAACCTACCTTATTAATGTAGAAGTAATGTGAGAGCACTGTTATGCTGTGAACTTGTAAAGTTACTTTCCCACAAATGTCAAAACTTTTCATCTTTTGCCCTAGAGAGTGAGTAGTTACCTTCTCCTTAACCTGGGAATTGGAAGCAAATTCTCTATACCATTGGTGTATCTTGAGTTTGCCTTCTGATTGAGGACATCTTGTTGCAGTTAAAGCTTTAGGGTATTTAAGAAGAAGTTGGAATTATTTAGAGACAATTCCCTAATCTTCCAGAATGACGTCCCTGAGGGTTTATTGCTGGATATAGTTGTTTTCTTGCTTCAACTTATGAACTTTGATGGATTGTTAGGGGACCACTCTTGCATGAGTATGGGGTAGATTGGTTAACTAGTTTATTTATTAAGAATTAAAAATGCTAGGTGTATACAAAAAAATATGGAAGATATTCAATAGTGTAGCAAATAGCATGGTATTAAAACATAGGAAAGGGTAATTGAATAAAGACCAAAATAGGAAATGAATATGTCAAATAATCGATTTGGATTTACGCCCAGAAGTGTGGCCACTAAAAACTACACATCTATCGTGAAGTTCAATGGAGAAAGTTAGGTTCATGAAAAGTGATATACATGTGGTTCATGAAAAGTGATAAACATATGGCTTCTGATTGATTTGGAGAAGGTACACAATAGGATGCCAAGGAAAGCCTTAGGGTGGGTGTTAAAAAGGAACTAGTAGAAAATATATCGATGCGAATGATATATATGAGTGTAATGACTAGTGTTTTTGTGTAGGATGAAATACCAAGGATTTTTCCATTATGATTGAGTGCATTAGTGGTCAAATTTGACTCGTTACCTGATTGTTGTAATTATAGATGAATTTACAATGGATTCAAGCTAAGGTCCCTTTGTTCATGTTATATGAGAAGCAAGAACAGTCATGGAAGCAAGTTAGCGCTATACACAGAGGCTCTAGCATCTATGGTCATCTTAACAAGTAGAATCAAAACAAAATATATGAAATAGTAATCTAGGGGAAGTAATGAACTAAGTTGAAACTGATGATTAAGGCATTCCTTGAAACAATATATTTCATTACCTTCTATCTGTAACTTAAGAAAATGGAGCAATCGGTAATGATGTCACACATAGGACTAATGCAAGATAATTAAAATGAAGAAATGTATCAAGAGTATTTAGCAATTGGAATGCATTTCTTAAATCAAAAGAAAAACTTTCTTAGACAATTATTAGACCCACTTTGCTTAGGGATTAAAACATTGGGCAATTACACGTGTAAAAAGCAAATGTTGCAAAGTTAAGAATATTAAAATGGGTGCAATACCATATGATGAATTATTATATGCATAACATTTTGTAAGCTACACATATAGAAGAAAAGATGAGGGAATAATTATTAAGATGGTTTAGACACTTTGATTGTTGACCAAGTGAAGCATACTAGGAAAAGCTGAGTTGATTGAGGTTTGATGCAAAAAAAGGGGAGGTAGACCGGAAAAACTTAGAGTGATGTGATAATAAATTGTATAAAATTTGATTATATTAATGGAGATATTGCACTAAAAGACTGGAATGGCAAAAATAGATTCATCTAACCTAGTTTACTTTGTGGGACTTAAGGTTTTGGTGTTGTATTGGGTAAGTGCTCTTATTTGACATAGGGGGGGGGGGTAAACAGAGGTCCTTATTTTGTTTATTTCTATTTCATTTTTCCCTTTTTTCTTCATAGTGGACCTTATTTTTTTATCCGCCCTACTGCTTTTATGCCATAACTTATAATGGTTCATGTTGTTGTCTTGTGCATAAAAGCCATTGCATATTGTACTAGCTAATTGTTGTCTTCCTGATTTGAAGAATTAGTGCCCCCCTTTTCTTCTCAATGTGTACTTGTATGCTATATGCTGCTCTAATATTTGAGGAATTAAGAAATTTGTAAGCACATTATAAACAAACTGCCTAAGCCCATGTTTCAGACATAGGGTTACTGTGTTTCAAAGGACTGATTCACTTGCATTTCAGGGGGGGGGGGGGGTGAAAAGGCAAACTTGAGGAATTTAACCTATAATTGAGGTTGGAAGTGACATAACATGTCATGAAGCAATCCAAATCAAAATACAAAAAGTATATGCAACGGTTTGATGGATATTTGCCAAATCCCATTATTTTTCTTCCTAATGTTGTGAATCAACATTTCACCTAGGTGCTGCAAACTAGATATACTAGCACCGGAAGCAAACTTTTGGGAAGACTTCGAATTGAAGATCATGGAGTGCATCCGAAATACATTGGATAGGCGAGTCCAATTTTATGAGGATGAGATCCGAAAGCTGAGTGAGCAGCGCTTGATGCCAGTTTGGAACTTCTGTAACTTCTTCATTCTGAAGGTTTTTGCAGTTTTTTATATTATGGCCTCTATGCTAAATGAGAGCATGGTGCAAGGGAAAGCTACAATAATTATAGTCTGCTTTGATCTTAGCAGTTATTGCTTCCCGAGTTTCCTGTTTCTCGTTTGAAAAGCAATGTATTTTACTAGCATGGTCTACTCAATTTGCTCCTACAACCTCATTTTATTTTGTTAATATGAAATAAACAAGAGCAATTGTTTTCCTTTTCATATCTAAATTATCTTAATTGGCTCTGTATAGGAAAGCTTGGCTTTTATGTTTGAGATGGCTCATCTACATGAAGACTGTCTACGCGAATACGATGAGCTAGAGCTGTGTTATTCCGAAACAGGTGCTTGATACTCAGGTTTCTATTCTTACGGTACATGTATTCATTGTTATGCTGTATGTGCTTTAGATAATGGTGATGCCTTGATGTTAATGCATCTAAAAAATCCCTTTGTATTCTTTGGTATTTAACTAGGCTAATGATTATTTTCACTTAATCTAGTTGTCTTTTCAAAGTTTATCAAATCTTCTGCACCTTTGTGAGAAATGATTCACTGAAATGACTTTGACTGAAGTGCCCTCCATAGTCCATATTGAAGCGCTGTAGTGGGTGGTTAACTGGGGTTGCTAGTGGAAGAATAGTGTTCCACCTTTGCTGGTTGAATAAAATTTATCCTGCCTTGCTCTGGCCAAGAGAGTAAAGATATTCACTGACTTGTGATCCAGGCAGAGAGTGCAGCTCATATGGAAGACTCTTGATGCCCTGCACATGTAATGGTCTTATTAGGTAGAGTACAAAATGGTTGCATCTAAGGGAAGTTGTTTATCATGATGTGTTTCTTGGACATTAACAAAAAACAACCAATGAGATGGGAAAACAGTAGTCTGACAAAGTTTGAGGAAATAGGAGTTTTAGGATTTTTTTCATTGGATAGTTTATGCAGTATATGATATGTCCCCTACTTTTTTTTATTGGTCGCTTATGTAGTAGATCACAGTTGGTATGTAATTGAAGCTAAAGAAGGGACTGCAGGTTATGCCCAATTTTCAATAGGAATCCCAGCATTGTGCTTGGTTTCATAGTTGTTGCCTTGTTTTCCAGTTTTTTTGGAGTTGGTGATGTCAAAATAAGCAACCATTTTTCTTATCCTACCACCTGAGTATGCAGTTAATTGGTTCAAAGGTTTAAATTGATGGCAGCCTTGAACACAAGTTCAGCTGTAACTGTTTGAAGAACAGAGGTCCTGCTCATATTTGTTGTGTTTTCATGCAAGAAATAGGAGTAGACTTCCTCTCGATTAGTGTTGCACTTTACCTTTTGCTTTTGATGTGCTTTTAAACTCTAATAAATAAATTTCCATTCAGTGAAATTAAGGATGAATACACTAGCATGATATGCTTTTCCCCCCACAAATGTAATATTACAAATAAAACTTCCAAAATTTTTTTCTAATTTATTTAACATCACCCATTTGGTCATCATATATTTTTAAATATTTATCTTTCCTTTTAAATATGAAGAATTGAACCAACCACTTTGCTTATATGATTGGGGATCCGTGTTTAGCTGTTTCTTATTTTGTTTCTTGGTTTTCCTTTTTTGGCAATGGCATAAAGAACAAGAAGATGACAATATATTTTTTACCCCGTCTAATGTTAACAGTGTTCCTACCTGTGTTGTTTATTCCATGTTTTACCTTGTGATGCAGTTAATGTGACTGGAAAGCAGAGGGATTTTGGTGGTATTGAGGGAGGTGATGATCAAGCTGCACTGCTGAACCCTGTAAAAAAACCATTGACACAAATTGTTCAAGATGATTCGTTTAGAGAGTTTGAATTCAGGCAATATCTGTTTGCATGCCAATCCAAGGTATGCAAAGTCAATTAACTTCCTCAATTCAACTGTACAGAGTGACTTTCTGGCAGAGTGAGTTTATTTTTTTTTTTAATGATAAAAATCTGGTGACACTGTTAGTTGTCCACAGTTTAAGTTCTCAATTACTGCAAGTGGAATTTAGTCAAACTATATATATATATGTAAATCAGTAAGGACATCTTTTCCTTTGGGTAAATTTCATCCAAGCCTCTGCGGAGGTAAATTTCCCCCCATTTCATAAAAACCAATACTAGTTCCCTGATTTTTTTAAATTTTGATGACATGGCACTTATTAGGCATTATTCTGTATTGATTTAACTAAATAGCTGAGCTATTACTCAAAATGCTATTACTGATTTTTTTCAAAAAATTGAAAAAATTGGTTCTGCCTTCTCCCACCCACCTCCATTGTCTCCCTGCATCTCTGTTCTTTCCTCCCCTCCTCTTTAGTCATAACACGTAACCCTTCCTTTCAACTGCACCATTGAGGAGGTCAGTGGCCTGGTTGGAGACCACCCCTTCTCTTGGCTGTACCTTAAAACCTTTGTCTCCTTTCTTCTGCCTGCTCTCTTTTCTTCAGCAAAATTAACCATTCAGCAAGGTGAGGGAGGCTGGCCTTGCTGGCTGTCAGAGGAACAATTATGGAAAGATGAATGCAAGAAAAGAGAGAGATGGTAGGATCAGGCGTGAGGAGGGAAGAGCAGAGTGAGAGAGCCAGAGAAGACAGGGTTAGGGGTGAGGGGAGAGAGACTGGGTGGTGGTGGGGGAAGATGGGAATGGAAGGGG